>PYAF01004464.1:1747-20128 GCA_007407185.1 Glycine tomentella
ACCAGCAGCTCCAATGCACAACAAAATCGCAACAACGGAAGGAAACGCAGTACTCAGTGTGTAGCAGTGTAGCAAACAGTAAGTCATCAGAAAACCAAAACGCAGCCATAATAAAAAACAAAGTGAAGGGCAATTTCGAATTTCCACTGTGCGGATATAGTGTATGAAGAAAAAATTATAGTGTATAAAGCAACACTCTAAGTGAAGAAATGGGCAGCTTTAAACTTTTTTTTTTTTTTTACAATCCCACTCTCCCAAATTATGTTTTATGCAAACAATCTGTTGGACCAATGAGACGGTTGGTGGGATCTTTTAATCGCTGTCTCGTCACAAACCCGTTTGTTATTTATTGGTATGAACACTTTGAACTTGGAAAGTAGGTCTTCGCTCCTAGACTGTAAAGACAAAATTATTGCTTAGCATCACTGATTAAATGCTTGGAAATATTTAACTAATATAATCTTAGTTTTCCTACTTTTCAAAAATCTTCTGGCATTTAAATATTAAATATACCACAGACACATTAACATATATAGGACAAGGTATATCGAATTATATAACCGCATTTTATAAGGTGAGGCAGTATATCAATCTATTGTATTAGAAAAAAGGATACTTCAGTTTGTTGTTCATCAATTAAATCCCAAGTACCAACCATTCTTTCTCATGATTCTATTCTCTACATTTCATATGGCCATACTTTGCCAGTATTCCATTTTTTACAAAAAAAAATTCTGCTAACAAGGTAGGTACCTTATCCTAGCATAGAATATAATTCGCTAGAAAAGGGAGAGAGACATAGAATAGAATCTGGAGTTACATCTATGACCAATCTTTAAGACATGTTGTCCTCTATTTTAGGATTCCTGATTTGTGATTGGTTTAGAATATGGAGTGAAATGCTGAGATTTCTTGCCAATCATTGTACCACTTCCAATTAAAATGCTAATTAAGGAGCTGAGGGATTATGTTCATAATCTTGACGGCCAAGTGAAGGATTTTAATTGAAGAATTTTTTCATTAAAATATGATACCTTATTCAAAAGTATTGTTCTCTTAACCTATATTATATACCCTTAATTAGGACATTTTCCTTTTCAAGTGGGATCGGATATAATCATGTGGAAGTTGATCGTTTGACTTGGAATCTTTTAGTTTTGACTTGGAATTTAGAAGAATGCGGACTTTTATCTTGGTAATACATGATAGTTGTACTAGAGCTAGTTGTACTAGAGCGTCTGACTCGTGTCATGTATGGATTTTGAACATTTTTTATAAATATTTTCTTAATTTTGTTTGAAAAACTATTAATGATTAAAGTACAATATTTTTAATTATTCATCTTTGTTGTCCATTATAGATATATAGTTAATTGTCTATATGATACGCAATGGTTTCATGAAATGAATTTTTTAACTATATATTTTAAATTAAAATCTAAATTAAAGATATACATGTTATGAAATATATTAAGCACAACGCTATTAAAAATATTAAATTTTTAACCGTTGAAAATTTGTGAAAATTTGATTTATGAATTATGAACTAAAAATAATAAGAATTTTGTGCTATTGTATCATATAAAGTATAGTAATATTTATGCTATTAATTGTAGTAAAATCAATATTATTACTAATCTTATTTAAAATAAAACCCAAAAAAAGATTAAATTATGATTAATATTCATTTGTATAATATATTATGATGTTAAATTTTATTTCCTGTAATTAGGGATGACAATGAATAAGCTGTAGGATACTATAATATTCACCGCACACTCGCCCTTTAAAAAAATCTTATACTCATACTCATACATGTGTGGATAATAACTTTAATATCTTAAAAAAAATCTTTTGATAATACATCAATGTCCATAATCGTAGCCATTATCCGTATTTTAAAAGAAGTTTATTTTAAAGTGCAATTTAAAATATTTATTATAAATTGAAATTATATTAAAATATTTAGACTAAAATGAAATTTTTGTCTCCACTTTTAAAATTTTCGGGATTTTAGTCCTCTCATTTCTTAATTGAAACATTTCATCCCCTTTTTAAAATCTATGATTTTAGTCCCAATGACTAATTTCAGACATTGAAATTATCTAAGAAAAGAATATAAGGTAGGGGTAGGTATACGGATCAGTCCTATCTGTTTAAGGCTCGGATCATGAAGTCCACATTTTAGACGAGTTGAATAAGCCAAGTCCACAAATAAATTTTTTTTAAAGGTCTATATTCGACCCGTAAAAGCCCACAAATAAACGGACTGGTCCGTGGACCCAAATATTAATTTGAATTTTTTTTATAAAAAATACTTTTTTAAAAAGTGATAAATGTATAAAATTAAAAGAAGAAAAAAATGACTTTGGTTTTTAAGCTAAAATCCATCTCACTAAAATATATCAACATTTTAAACATGAAAAATAAAAATAATAACCTAAATTAAAGATCAAAATCTAAACATAATAATAATACTTACACATTAAACTTAAGCGGGTTAAATGGGTAGTACGTGAGTTTGCATATAAAGTCGGGCTTAACGAGTCACATTCAAAAGCTCAATATATAAGTATACAAACTTTAAAAGAGACCCGTTATTTGTCTGGTCTGCAAGCTTAATGGACCGATTTGCAGGACTGGATTTATATACCCACCCCTAATATAAGGTAATTTATAATTATTATATATTGCATGTCCAAAATGAGAATTTTTAGATATGAGTGAAAATTATATCACTTGTTCCTAAAAAAAATAGTATTTTGTATATAAATTTTAAGTTTATATTTATTAACTATTATCTTAAAATATATTAATGTTAATGATGATTAAATTATATATAAAATATATATTATAGATCGTATTTTTTGTTAATGTAGTTTGATTTGATATTAAAATTCATCTTATTTAATTTTTGTCTTATGTCAATTGATTTATATAATAATACCATGAATTACGTTAAAAAAAGATTTCAACCAAATCTACTCGTAGGTTTTCATAGTTATTATAAATCAATTTAGTTTTTTTTAAAATGAATTAATTTGTAGAACTTATGAAGATGCCTCGTGTAAAAAAATTCCTTTTCAAAATATTTTTCTTAGTATATAGTTGTATAGATATGCATATTTAATATTTTTATTAATAAATGGGAGGTGTAATCCCCTTCCTATTGAATCAGTCCATTTCTTGTGATAAAGTGATATCTTCAATTGTCATTCTATGTCCAAGTCAAATATTAAACCAGATCTTACCTTGGTTAATGGATCTAAGTGTCGAATCACTTATGCCGAACTTTTGGTATACAAGTCATTATGCATTTATATTGCACAAATGGATCTACATTTGAGTCACCATGACACGTAGTATAGACTCTAAAGTATGTATCAAATTAAATTTACTGAAAAATAGTTTTTAGTTAGAGAACTTAGTTGACTAATCTAGAGGTATCTTAAATGGGGATTGAAATCTTTTTTTCACAATTATTTAAATACCTAACTTCTAATAAATGCTTATTTAATAAATAATAAATTAAAAATAATATATTTATTATTAATTTTATATTGATAAAATTAGAGATATGATTTATTAATAGAAAACTTTTTCCAGGGAGGAAGAAGTCTCTACTTACTTCCCTTGGATTCCTTTGTTTTTAGTTGACTATTTTTAGTGGAAGTTTCTCTTCCAAATACATTTTTTCATTCGTAAGGCTTTAATTTCCTTACATAAAAAATCTAAACTCAACTTCACTCTCACGAGTTAGTCATGTGAATTTACTCTACATCTTTCTTCCTATTCTCGTTATATATATATATATATATATATTATCTTTTTATATTTATTATTATTTTATCAATTTAGTCCATAGCAAAAAGTAACTAAATTTATACTGGAGAATACGAAGAAAGATGAAAAATGAAATCAAAAAAGATTTTTTCTTCTCTTTACTACTTCTCTACATCTTTCTTCCTATTCTCTTTACATATTATCTTCTTTTTTTTTTATTATTGTTTCACCAATTTAGTCCTTAAAGTTATACTAGAGAGTTAAATTTATTCCTAAGAATAGTAAAACGATAAAATGGTCATTGAAATTATAAATTATTAATCAATTTAGGCCTTAAAATTATTATAGTCGGTTAAATTGGTTCTTAATAATAAAAGGGAAATTGTTATTCTCATCCCCCATGTGGTGACATTTTTTAAAATTTTCAAAAACATCTTTTGACGAAAATATACTTCCAATGAATTATAATACAATGGAATCATATTTTCACTATGCTAAATGGGATTGAAAAATCATTAAACAACATAAACATGACTCTCTTGCATAATAGTTCAACAAAATCATGTCTCCAGTGATTATATTGTATTGTTTGAGAGACAATCTTTAGTTTTTTTAACACAACACCACCAGTTAATATATAAGTAGGGGTGTTCAAATCCAAACCGATCCAAAATTAAAAATTAAAAATCATTAAATAAAAGCCGAAAACCAAACGAAACCAAAAAGAATTTGGATTCAATTGGATTGATTTATAGTTGACCCGTGTTGTTCAATTTGGTTTGCGGTTGGTGTTTATGAAACTAAATCAAACTAAACCATATTGTAATAATTTATTTATAGTTATATATATATATATATATATATATATAATATTCACTCTAATGTCAAAAATAAGGAAAAATATTGATTCATACTAACTAAAAAAGTTAGTTAACCACATTTTATTGTATCAATCTCAATTGAAATCTAATTTTTTTCCAACTTACCCTATATTGAAACTTGGTATCATGAATAAAAAATAGACATTGAAACTAAAACATCAACCAAATAAAGAGTATTTTAGAGTTAGTAGCATTAAATGTGATAAAGTCAATTGAAATTTTCTTATATTTAAGACCTAATAGAAATTGTATTTTCTTATATTTAAGACTAAAAGGAGTATTTATATTATTTAATTTAATGATTTTTATTTCTTTATTTCGATAATATAAACTATAACGACGATATTAATTAGGAATATATTTATCAATACATCATATCATATGTTAATATAATACATATTCGCCCTAAATGTTGATACTATTAATTTAACGTTTGTTTAAAAAAGGCTGTATCACAAGTGACAATCATTTATTTATTTTATCTATTTCCATAACATTTTATAGTGATGCTTTTATAATTATCAGTAAAAAAACAAAAAAAATTTATTCTAAATAAATAAATCTTAATTAATTAACTCTAATTTGGATTGAGTACTAGAAAATACCATGCATGATAAGCTTTTCATTTATTTATTATAATATTTATTAGTTACATTTAATATATAATATAATGGCTAGATGCAGTTTTGGATATTAGTAATTAATATTTCTACTGTAGAATGTTTTGTTGATTCTTATTAATAGATTTTTTTTACTATAATTTGATTTAAAAGATAAAAAGAAAGTAGAAATTTTTTAATGGAATACTTATTTTAGTAAAAATCACAAAAGATTAGTTTGATTTGGTTTAGATTTTATATTAAATTCAAATAAAACCAAATTGAACCGCATATAAATTTTTATGTTTGGTTCAAATAAATTTTTTTTAAGTCAAAATTGAACTAAATCGCATTACAAACACTCCTAGTAAGAAAGGCCAAAATGTGAAACAATTAACATCCTTTCCAATCAATATTAGAGGACTAAAATCAATACACATTACTTGAAAATAGAAAGCAATAGCATTATTTAATACAAGAGTAAATAATTAAAATGTGTCCCTAGTAATACCTACTACATATTGAGATCCTCTAGTTGAATGGAATGGTATTGAGGTGAATTGTTATATACGTTCTATTCTGGTACAATAGGAGGTAGAGAACAATTATTCTTTTAAGAACCTAATTCTGGGTAGAGGTAGTGGAAAAATTTATATGCTTACAATACGAAAAATGAATTCTTTGTCTATACCTAGCAAAATTATAATTTCCATATGGTTTCACATCAACAATACAAAGAAAGAATTCTTGTAACTCACTGGGAAATTAATCTATATAAGGCATAATTTTGTTGCACTTATGGTCACATAGACAACTTTGCAAACCACATTAGGAGGTGACAAACTATCTACCATCGTGTGCATTCCATCGACTTGCTCTCACATTGAAGGTGCACATTAATCATATTTTACAGATTTTGGTTTTTCCTTTGCTTTTATCTTTTCTAGAGAAAGACACGATGAAGTGGTATCTAAAAATTCAAGTTCTTAGTCTTCACTGTAATCTTTCTATACACCTCAAGTAGTAAAATTTTGTTTAATAATGCATCAACCTCATGTGTTAAAGTTAAGTCCCCTAACAATTAACCATTTATTCTACAGTAACCAACAACCTTTCCTAATGCATATGAATGGATTTCAAGGGTATTGAGCCAAACATACTGATATATCTGGCAATTTCAGACACACAAGTTGACCATGAGTAGTTCTAAGTGTGCAACCACAAGCACAACTGTCAACACCAACAACGCCAACACATTCATACTTTTTAGAATGTGAGTTTAGGCCTAACTCAACTCGAGAAGCTTGAAGAGGGTTCACCACCCTAAGTGAGAGAAGGGGTCATGTGATGAAAGGTTTGCAAGTTTGTCCAACTTGTCCTAAACTTGTTGTAAGGTTGTGGATGTAAGGATGACGATCCATGTGTTTTCTCATCTTTACATGGTATTAGAGCTAGGATAAAGGAATAACGAAAATCGTCCCCCACCTCCACTTATTTTGTCGACCTGCTTCGACTTTTCACAACCCTTGCACTCGTTACACAATTTTCGACAATCTTTTTTCATTTTTTTGGTGACTTTTTTTATCACTGTCATTGCATCTCTGACGTACTTTTCGACCAACATCACCAACATAGGACTCACCCTGCACTGATACTCGTTTCCCTAAACGAAGCTTGACACACTCCCACACCACATTTCCTTGATGCGCCAGACAGTGCACTTCACCAATGTGTGCAACTTCCGTTTCGACCGCTCTTTCGGTGACAAGGTCGCCTACCTTGGAGTTGTTTTCCATGCCCAACTCTTTAGCCTAGTTTTTCATACGTATTTCTTTTGTCGTTATTGTTTTGCTTGTGTATAGTTTCTTTCCCTGGATGGCATCATAATCCTAACACCTTTGTTGCAACACATGTTTTGCTCATCTTTTTTAGCTTGTTATGTCACTCAAGAGAATCATTCTATGGATAAAACTTTTCCCTTTCTCAAGTTTTAAATAATTTTTGGTATTCACTATTCACTTATATTTGTTTGAAGCTTCCAACTCGTGGTGTTAAGAAGCTCGAAACTTGCTTTGAATTTTCTTAAGGTGATGGGTATTCCACCTTTCTTTTTAGAAATATTCCCTAACTTCACCAATATCTATGAGTGTTCGTCAAAATAATTATTTGAAGTTCCCAGGTGTTGGTTTTAAGAAAATCGGAGCTTCTTTTTCTTGGTCTGATGTATATTCCAACTTTCTCTTTCTAGCAATATTCCCCGATTTGACCAACATTCTTGAGTTATCTTTCGAACCATTGTCTGGTTTAGTAGAGCTCAAGTTTTATGTTTTTTGTTGGGAATAAATTTTCTTGTAACAAGCTAAAGCTTAGTAAGCTTCATCTTGAGGGAAAGTGTTCAGAATAAGGAATTTAATGTATAATGATGTGATAGGATATGATATCTAATTTAGAGGAAACTGAATATCCTCTAACTATGCGTAAATGATACTACTATCTATATAAACAAGCTACGTAGGGTCTCTTTGACATACTGTTAGAGTCTATATTTTCTCTTATTTTACAATACTCATTGATGATTAAGTTTTTCATTTTGTTGATACAAAGCTTTTTACCTTCTTGTAAATAGGGAATTAAATTTGTGCTTCACTACATTTATGCTTCTCTAAAATGAACTCTTAATCTTAGTATGTTGCAATATAAGCATATTATTCGATGCACCCCAACAACTACATAAATCTCACATGTTATTAATTGTTAAGTCATAAGATGAATCAAGACCCTTAATAAGTTTCACAAGTTGAGTCTGATATGCTAACATTTGGAAGCAATGTATCTATGTCTGATGGATCAGACGATAGAATATATACACTAGGTTATGTAAGGCATTAAAGACTATTAAAAGGTCAAGTTAATGCTCTAATCTCTTGATGCTTTGTACAGAGAATGTTTGAGCATCCTTCATAGGATCTGTCAAAAGGAAGAAAGTAAGAGAACAATCAAGTTTAAACTTTTTCGTCCACTAGAAAGACACACATTGTTGAGTGCAGACATGCTCTTCACAAATGTTTTATTTGACAGGTGAAGATAGCAGTAGATGTATGGCTTAAGAAAGATAAGCAGGGTGGTTTATCAATATGAAGGGGACTTGCATTTAATGCTCTTAACAGACACCTTCTCTAGACCGTTTGTTACAATGATTAATTGTTGAAGAAGCTTATATATACCTGAAGAGTTCAAGATCCAATTTTGAATTGCATATTATCTCTAACCTTCAAGCTCTCATTCTTGTATTTCTTAAGTTATAAAAGCTCTCAATACCTTCTATATGATATTTGTTTGTATGCACATTTTTCAAAAAAGACAATGTCCTTACCTTGTAAATCTATTTGTATGACGATGTAATTTGTTTGTATGCACATTTTTCAAACAAATTTATTTGATTTGTTTAGAGTTAGAAGTGACTTGGTAGAAAAAAATATTTGCATGGGATAAGCTTTGTGTAAGATTCAAAAGTGATAATGAAAAATACTTGTACCTTTGTTGAAAGATAGTGGAACTTGGTATGTTGTCAATAACTAAACATAGTCTCAGTGGTAGAGATGTATCAATATAAAACTCTTAGTATCCTTGCTTCTTTATGATATTTGTTTAACTGACTGTGGATTGTGTTTTGATTTGTTACGAAAACTTGTTTTCAAACTAGATTAAGTTTCATCTGATTTAAAAGGTTTTGTGAAAAGGTTGTTCTTAGTCTTTGTTTTGGCATACGATAACTTCGTTTTGCAAAAATGCTTGTGAAAATTTTTAATATCATAATTCAATTCCCCCTTCTTGTGATCTTTACCTTTACACCTCTTCAATCTTGTGTGTGTGTGTCTTCAACCTTGTCATGCAAAATATGTATTGTTAACAAAAGTTTAATATTATAAATAACAAATGTGAAGGCAATTAAGCAATTATATGAACATACCTATTAGTTATTGTGTTTCTAATGTGCATCACCTAATCAATCCATGTTGTTATAAACTTCTCCTTATGAGGTATCAACCATGTATATTTGGACATACTTAAGAAATAAAGGATACAACGAGAACATGTATGCAAAGCTTCTCAAGTGTTGCTTGTACAATTTTTCATTGGGAGATTACACCAACCCATTCCAAGCATCCAACACCTTGCCCCAATCTTCCACGTTGGCCACATGCATCTTACAATTTTCTCTAACATTCTTATCAATGTAGAATTGGCATAACAAGTTGGTTGAAAAAGGAAAGACACATTTCAATGCATTCATCAAAGCAAGACCTCTATTGATGACAATAACTTGAGGCAAGACATCATCTTGTACAAAAAATCATTTCACCTTAGTTAATGCCCATTTTAAATTGTTTGTCTTCTCATATTGTAAATAAGCAAACACAACAAATAAATCATGATTTAATAAGAGACAAACTACCATTTTTTAGGATAACTAGTTTAGTGCTCTGTAGGGTGTAAGTAACCAAGTTTGGGTTGAGTTTTGCATATTTTTCAACCAATCCAATTAAACTTAATTGAGTTAGATTGAATTAAATTTTTTATTTATTTTTCCAACCCAATCCAATCCAATCAAACTTTAATTGGACTAGATTGAGTTGTTTAGTAGGTTAGACATTAAAAAAATAAGGCTTAAGAAAAAAAATCCTTAAACTCAAAAATAGTAAGAATATTTTTTTGAAAAAATAGTAAAGATATTTTAAAACTCAATATTCATAAAAAAAAATTTACTATTCATATGATAACTTGAAAAATAAAACACAAATATATACTCATAGTACATTCATAAAACAATGTTATTACCTTGAGAATGATGTGCTTAGTTTAGGATTTCTATATTAGCTTAATTGTATGCGGTTGGGCTAGATCTTGGTCAGGTTTACAACTTCAAACCCATCACCCAATCTTAATCAAGTTCATTAAACTAAAACCAATCTAATCCAATGATCTAATCCAACCCACAAAAATCTAATTGGGTTAAATTGGATTGGGTGGACTCGAGGATTGGGTTCGATTCGCTTACACCCCTAGTGCCCTGTGCACGGGTAGTAATTTCACATTTTTTAATTTATAGGAGTAATATTTGGTGGACCCCAGATAATACATAAGCCCCCAAGCTCTGAGCCAACTTGCGGGTGAAATAGATTGTCTTGTGTTGAGGGAGACCATTCGATGTCGATGAAGATTGTCTGGTGTCAAAGGTAGTATCCTTAACAAGTAAGAGAGTTGTGAGCTTGTTGAGCCCCCTGAGTATGGAAAAATGTGTCGATGGTGATAATCTCGACAGATGCAATTTTGTCAAGGTATTTCTTCAATCATCCTCTCTCGATGTTGTTGGCTATGAGTGGGTGAGAGAAGACATTCTGAAATATTGGTCTTTTGTCACCTCAGTGGCAAGTGTTGATGCTCTGCATCGTCAACTTAGGTTGACAAGCCCTGAGGATTCCTGCGAGGTGGCCGTTCAGGCCTGCGGGAGTGATGACTTTCCTTTCTTGAGGGGTGCACCAGGTTGTCTGCCATTCTTCTTTATGTACCTTTCTTGAGCACTTGAATGTAGCCTCCTCCCAACATCACACTAATAGTTGGGGGATGGTGAAGCCTTTTGAAATTTTGTGCCCCTACTTCAACATTCGACCTAGCGTGTCAATATTCTTATTCTTTTCCAGATGAAGCTAATGGGTAAGATTGGTAGGGTTTCCTTGAACAATGTATCCAAGAAGTTGTTCGAGTTTGACTCGAATGTCTTCCATCGCTTTAAAGACCTCTTCTTCAAGGTCCAGGCTACTGACGTCGTGGCAGATGGGTTTCCACTGATGTTCAGCTGGGATGGGGAGCCCCACTTCCCATTCTATTAGCAGTCTAATCCCACCAGATTAAGGTCATTTGATAAGGATCTGTTGACCCTTGTCAAGAGGATGGACAAGGCCATCTTGGAACAATTGTCAACTTCTCTGGATGTACGGGCTATTTTGTCTCTTGCTTCAGCGGAGGACCCTCTCGCTGTTTTGTATGGTACGATGTCTTGCCTTGTCTTCCTCTGTGTTTAATGTGTCTGACTCTAACCTAAATTGACATCTGTCGTGTTTTGCAGGTATAATGGGCAACTTCCCCTGAAGGCCCTTGGTGGAGCATGTAGGACCTGATGGTTTAGCTTTGCCACCTTCATCTGCCAACCCTCCTACTAGAGGTGAAGGTCGACCTACTGTTGGGGTTGGCCCTACAGGTGCTAAAATTATCGAGGCTTCTCCCAGCATCCCTTCCTCTATTCTGGCAAAGAAGAAGCGAGATGAAGTGCTGGGACGTCGAGCCATAAGAAGTCAAGTGGCTCTTCTGCTGCTACCTTGCAGGGTTCACCTCCCGATCACCCAGGCCACTGTCGTTGTTGTTGTCGCTCTTGCTCTTGCTCTTCATACTCCTCCTCCTGTTCCTGTTCGGGAGGTGTCTGATACGGCGCTAGAAACTTGTTAGGACTTTCGATAAGCGTATCGATTTATCGTTGTAAGTTACAAAGTTTATAAAGATCATCTCCACAAGGACTTAAGCTACTCAGTTAATCCAAAGAGAATTTAACAGTTCAATAGTTATGTACAAGTAGGATGAGCGAAATTTCATTTGTTTAAGAAAGTAACGGAAAATAACTAAACTTAGCAAAAAAGAAATATACTTATGAGAAAGTGGGATTGGATTTCGTCATTCTTATCCTTAGTATTCAATTAACGTTTACCATGTATAAATCAATTTCTATCTTTATTGATGCACACTATTTTACCCCGAATCAATCCCTCGCATTCGAGTTCTAAGGATATCTACCGAATATTGATCCCTTGCATATGATGTAAATTCCCCATCATTATAATTGTAATCGCGTGCTATTTGGAATTAAAACGTTATACCCTATTCCTAGCAATGTAACGTAATGAGTACAATCATTCAATTCAAACTCTAAGATTACTTTTCAGTCTCACTTAGGGTTAAATTCATGAAACTAGTGATCAAGTAGAATCAAGTATTAAGGACAGAATGAAATTACCAATAAGGAATAGAAATGATTCATGCATAAATAAATATTAAAAGAGAGACATAGGGTTAAGAAGATTTCATCCCATCCTTAAAAGAAGCTTAGCCGATCATTGCAGAGAGCATCCCCTTAATGGAAGAATCGATGAAGAGAACCATCACCGCTTCTTTCCAGCAGAGTTTCTACACTAATTCTCAATTCTCTCACTTTCCTAACCTACCTAATACTATTATTTAAGCTATTAAACTAAAGAACAAGCTTTAGGAAGCAAAGGAAACAAAAGTTGCATGCTTCTTCCTCTCAAAATCATTGGCTATTTATAGCTTTTTCTCTCCTACCAGCTTCACTCGCCCAGGCGAGTAGTTTGGCCTATGTTTGCTCGCTTGGGCGAGCTAATGTTATCATCTTGGGACTTGAAGCTTGCCTGGGCGAGCCAAATACACTAGAGGAGCTCGCCTGAGCGAGTTAGAATCTTAATGCTGAAGAAAGCTTTGGGTCTGGATGAGTTTTTTCGGCCATTTTGCTTGTAATACCTCCCAAGTTTGCTTTTTAGTCCTTTTTTGCTTGCTTTGCTTGTTCGAAAGCCTCAGAGATCCTCGAAACCTATCAAAATACAAAATGTGATTGGATTAATCTTCCAAAATATGAAAAACAACATTTATCTAAGTAATAGATACAAATCAACTATGTTTAAGGCAAGTTTATAGACAAAGTTAATGAAATCAAAAGATAAGTGCCATTATTTAAAACATGATTTTAACTTAAATATGACACTTATCAATAGCTGTTGCGGAGGAAGGTGCCAACAAGGAATAGGACACGAGAGCCATTGTCTAGGCTACCTTTTTTTGTATTTTTGCTTTGCTAATTTTGGGCCATAGAGGCCATGTAAACTTGACAGTTATTCTCTTTTAATACGACTGCTTCTCTTTGTTTCTTTGTTTGTTCTTTGTCTTGTATACTATTGTCATATATTTATGCGATGCTCTGTGATAATAAGGGTAAGCCGCTTTGACATGGATAATGTCCTTGCAGTGTAGGAAGCGAGACCTTGATGGAATTAGATAGCTTTAGATGACATGAAATCATCTCAGGTTTGATTTTAACCTAATTAAAGGTCTTGTCATTTATATGACAGTACTTCCTGTTGCTTTGCAGAGCTTCTCCCTTGATACTTTAAGTAGATAGTTTAAAAATTTGACCTGGTTGAAGGTCTTGTTGACCAGTCTAGTGGTGTCTCATTTTATCCCTTGTTTGAGGATAAATGACTGAACCTTTGGCCATGCTTGTCGTGGTTCCAAAGGAGTGGTACCAAGAGTTTATCTTGGGTTTTATGCACCAAGGTAGACCTTACGTTTCTTGTATTCCTGCAAAGATAAATTTTAGGAGTCTAAGTTTGTCAAGGTTGGACCTTGCATACGTTGGGGTTCCGTGTAAAGGAAACTTGATGATGAGGAAGATCACCAGGGGTCGACCTTGGGTTTGTCGAGCCTTAGACGGTTAGACCAGGGACATGTTCTTCTTGGGTTTGGCGAGGTTCCTCAAGGGTGGACCTTGGGTTTGTTGAACCTTTAGAGAATCAACCAGCGACGTGTGTCCGTCCGGGGTTTTGCTGAGACTCACCAAGGGCAGGCCTTGGGTTTTGTGAGCCTTTGGAGATATGACCAATGACGTACGTTCGCCCTAAGTTTTGCTGAGACTCACCAAGGGTGGACCTTGGGTTTTGCAAGACTTTGGAGATACGACCAGCGATGTGTGTCCATCCTAGATTTTGCTGAGGCTCATGAAGGGTGGACCTTGGGTTTTGTGAGCCTTTGAAGAATCGACAAGCGATGTGTGTTTGTCCTGGGTTTTGGCGAGGTTCACTAAGGGTAGACCTTGGCTTTTGTGAACCTTTAGATAATTGACCAGGAGCTGGTCCTGGGTTTTGGTGAGTTTCACCAAGGGCAAGACTCACTAAGGATGGACCTTGGGTTTGATGAGCCTTAGACCAGCGAACTGCTCATCCTGGGTTTTGTTGTGTTCTTGCAGACTTGTAGCCCTGCAAAGATAAAGTTTAGGAATAATAGAAGAGCCTGTTAAGGGTGGTCCTCGTATACCTTAGATTTTTACGAAGGCGAGACTCAATAATGGAGGGGTTCACCAAGAGCAGACCTTGGGTTTAATGAGTTATCTGAAGGTGCAACCAGGAACGCGTTTGTCCTAGGTTTTGTCTATGCTCACTAAGGGTAGATCTTGGGTTTGACAACAACCTCCTTATCGACGGTTCCCCAACTTTAACGAGGATCATGGAGTTTTTGCCATAGGTGAGTCAGAAATGAGTCTCATTAGTAGTTGACTGGGGTGAACAATGATAAGCCCAGAGTATACTGGGAGTTCTTCCTTCCATAGAACCTTAGACTTTCAAGTCTTGTATGTAGGGCCTTAAGGATAACTTTGTTTGCTGCTTTCACCTGACCGTTGGTATGGGGACATTCGACAAAAGTGACGAGGTGCTTGACGTCTAGCCTCTTTAGGAAAACTTCATAAGTCTGAACCTTAAACTGAGTACCATTGTCGGTTACAATGGTGTAAGGGAGGCCAAATCTGCATATGAGATCTCGTAATGGCCTTGCCTCGATCTATTTAGTGAAGTAAACTATGGCGACTAGCAAGAATTTGACTGCTCCTGGGGCTTTTGGTGGTGACTCTAAAATGTCCATTCCCCACATAACAAAGGGCCAAGGGGAGCTCAGGCTGTGGAGGTTGTTAGGAGGGGTGCGTGAGATATCGACAAACTCTTGGAATCATGTGTACCTCTTAGTAAAGTCGACGGTGTCGGCCCTAAGTGACGGCCAAGAGTACCCTGAGCGCACCACCTTGGTAACAAGGGAGCGTCCTCCTGTGTGAAGGCCGCAGATCCCTTTATGGAGTTTGCACATGACATATACTTCTTGCTGGTTGTCTAGACACTTGAGTAAGGGTATTGTCAACCCTCTTTTGAACAACTGGTCATTAAGAATAACGTAGTAACTAACCTTCTTTTTTAGGCGTTGGGCTTCATTCTCATCTAACACTAGTGCCCCTTGAATCAAGAAATTTTTGTAGGGGGTCATCCAGTTTGGTTCCTCTTCTTCGCCTACCATGACTTCTTGGGTATCCATATTAGGGGTTTAGAGCATTTCCTGAATGAAAGTCTTGAGGTGCCTGGTCTTTTTGGTACTAGCCAGCTTGGAGAACAGGTCTGCTCTGGTATTGTTATCCCTGGGTATATGGTACATTCTGTCTGCGATAGTGTTGATTTTTTTACACCTCAGATTTGTTGGGCGGGCTCATTTTGCTGTTCTTGTGGAGGTTGGCATTCGTGTCTTGTCTGGTAGTTCCTCTGCCTCCCTCCATCTTCTACTTTATCTCTCTCCTTTCAGCATTTTGATTCCTGGGTTGATCCTCTTTGTGTTCTCTGAGTCTGGTTCCTGTTGGGTGATTACTGGATCTTTTTACAAACCG
Source organism: Glycine tomentella (assembly GCA_007407185.1). NCBI lineage: Eukaryota > Viridiplantae > Streptophyta > Magnoliopsida > Fabales > Fabaceae > Glycine > Glycine tomentella. The sequence goes on from PYAF01004464.1 coordinate 17,550, forward strand.
GGATAAGTACCCAGCCTGTATGAGTTCTTATATTGTCTTTTAGGCCCCAACAGTCTTTTGTGTTGTGACCACTACTGCGATGGTATCTACAATATTTTGTCTTATCGAACCCCAACCTAGAAGGAAGTTGTAGGGGCAATTTTACGGGTATCTCCGTGTTGAAGGCCTCCTCCATGATGGTGGTGTGATTAACCGTCAGGGGTGTGTAGCCCTTATACCTAGGTGCCCTTAGGAGAGGCTGGCGCTTGTACTGCTTGTGCCTTTTGTTCAACTTGTGTTGGTCTATCTTGGTTATTCTTTCCTGTTTGTCGTGTTTCTGTCCGGCTTGTCGGACCTCGTTCCTGAACTTCGACATTTCCTCCATCTAAATGTAATCCTTGGCTCGTTCGAGTAACTCGTCCATGCTAGAAGGGGGTGTCTTGCATAGGTTGTCGGCAAACTTACCTAGTTGCTGGGATAACAGCATGGAATGCAAAGCCACCTCTGGGTTGAGGTTTCGTATCTGCATTTCTATTTGTCCAAATTTATCCATGAACCTCTGAAGAGACTCATTGTCTGCCTGTCGCAGATTGACCAATGCAGCAGAGGTGAGTCAATGTGATTGGCTGGTTGTATATTGTGAGCTAAAATGTTTGACAAGAGTGTCGAAGCTGTCAATGGACCTTGGAGGAGCCCACCATACTATGTCAAGGTTGCCCCTTTGAGAGAAGTAGGGAAGACACAGCACAAGATTCCATCGTTGTTAGTGTAGAGGTTTTCCTGGGTGAGGAAAGCATCCAAATGTTCATCTGGGTCAGTGGTGTTGTCATACCGCTCTATGTTGAGTGATTTCCAACCTAAGGGCAAGTCAACTTCCAGATGGTGGACATGTGATAAACTGGGGTCGTCTTGAGTATTGACGGTGTGTTGGGAGATAAGGACTGTCGAATTGCTATAAAACAAATAAACTAAGATAACTTTGTAGCACAGGATTAACCTAGGTCGACTCAGAGATACAGTCAAATTTGGTTCCTAACTTAATCCACTTATAAACAGTAGGGGGTTATCAAACAGTTTGCAGACAATGAACAAAAATTGCAGAAACACACACAAAAATTGAAGAAAAATGTAGAAACTCACATAATTGATAAAAGATGTTGTAAAACAGATTTAAGAATATCAATCCAATTCGCTAAACCAAGCAATGCAAATTATCATAGTTCTTAGATAAAGATCATATTATGAAGGTTCATTCAATATATTAGAAGCAGTTCAATCGAATTAACTCCTAAATCAATTGAAATCACAAACCGGATTGAAATATCATCAAACAATCTATGACTAAAATTTAAAATTAGGAAATAAATCTATAACCTAATTTGTTTTCAATCCTAAACATATTCATAATCATGAAAATCGAAACAAGGATTGAAAAAGAAGATGAACATTCACACAAAAATTAGAATACCAAACTAGAACTCAAATTCTCCTTGCTTAGATGAGATTCTTGGATTGATTGATTGTTTAGCCTTCCATGATCATCATCAGTGGAAGAAACAAAAAAATTGTAAGAAAATAGAAGAACAAAGATGAAAGGAAGAAGAAAAAATGAAGAACAATGAAGAATAGTTGAGAGAAAAAAAAGAGAAAAAATTTTAATTCTGAAAACTTGCACAAGAAGTTAAAAATTTTGTTTTTGTGTGTCTAGCTACACTAATATATAATGACTAAACAGAATGAAAGGATGGACTCTGATTAGGCCCATATAAACTAACTAATTATGCTAATCATACAAATCAAAACCCAAACTCGCAACCCAAAACTCAATTGTAGAGATACTGACTTCCAAGCCTAATTTGACTCTTAAATCGGTAGAATTTGCCCAAGCTTATTTCTGAGATGATTGTATCTCTTTTCCTTAGCTTTCCAAGGACTATACATATACTCCATTTGAAGTTCTGTAGAATCCTCTAGGTTCTGCACAAGGAAGATTGGTCAAGTAAGCACGAAATCTAAAAATAAGCAACAATTATCAATTAAGCCCAAGGTGATAGAAATCTCTCAAAGAACAACACTCATCCTCATCAAATATGCATGGGTTTGTGTTTACAAATAGCACATCCAAATATTAACAAGACTCTAATTCGCTCAACTTGAAATACACATGCATCAAAAGATTAAGAGGGCTTTTATTGGATTGTAATGTATGGTTTAGGTAAGGGTGGATAAAAGAAATGTTGAATATAGGGAAATTTGCAAGAAATATCAAACCAAGAATGCAGAAGAAGCTTGATGTTTGCTTGAAGATATTTTTGCTTTTTCATGCCCAATCAAGTATGAAGGCAATTGTAATTTGTTTAAGTTTGATTCAAGTACATTGCTTTGTGATCCTTGCATTGCATTTTGTAACACCCCAATATTTTAAAATAATACTTTAAGATGATTAGAAAATTTTAATTCATTATCTAGAGAAATTTTTAGCACTTGATACATATTTTGAAATAAAATTTAATTTAAGCTATTCTAAGCCTTAGAAAATTTTATGAAAGTGATAAACCTTAGGAGTTTTCTTGTAATTATAAGGAAAAGAAATTTATTGA
>PYAF01004464.1:20228-49037 GCA_007407185.1 Glycine tomentella
TGTTGTGATTAAATGTACTGCTCTTTATGAATAATCGTGGTAAGGATAATTATTTACGTCACTTACAATTTACAATTTAGTAAGCAACGCGAAAAGAATTTTCGAAAAAAATTTTATACTAAACTAATTTTAATACAAAAGGACACGAGCTTTTATCTAAAATCAATCAAGCACGAGAGAGTTAAGAGAGGCGTTACACATTTGCATTTCACAAATACATGCATTCATAGTTTCATTAAAATAAGAAAGTTGTTAAATGATTTCAAAAGAACCTAAGTTCTCATGGTTAAGTTTTTGGAAAAATGAAAACTTACTGTTTTAATCGATTACACATTATTTTAATCTATTAAATGCTCTTGTCCTAAATCTGGAAAAGACATGAAGAACACTTTAATCGATTACCATAAATTATTATTGATTACACAAGCTTATTAGAAAACCATGTATTGTTGTTTTAATCGATTACCATAAATCGTAATCGATTACACAAGCTTATTAGAAAACCATGCATTGATGCTTTAATCGATTACCATAAATCGTAATCGATTACACAGGCTTATTAGAAAACCATGCATTGCTGCTTTAATTAATTACCATGAATCGTAATCGATTACACAGGCCTATTTGAAATATGTGCTTTGCTGCTTTAATCGATTACATTGCATAATAATCGATTATATTGTTCATAATCTTTTTCCAGAAAACTGAGGAACAATTTAATCAATCATTTATTTGTTTTAATCGATTACATATGGAAAAATAATCGATTACACCAACGGATTAATCGATTATTGTCAGTTAAATCAGTTTTATATAAAACTTGGTGAGTCTGTTTTCAATATATACATATTGAATGAATTATTCAATACACATGAGTGACTTACCCAAAAGACACTAAGCTTTCTAAGAGTTCAAGAGACTGATTTCTGAGTGAAAAATACACCTTGTGAAGATCAAGATTTCTGAGATATTGATTCTGAGCATTAGAATTCATACAACCTGGAATGTGTGGTAATCTCAATTCGTTTTCATTCATTCATACATGAAGGATCACAAGTTGTGTCTATCTTGAATCTTTCTTTATAAGAGTTTGTGATATTTGTATTCATTTGTGATAAATCAATTTGATTATGCCAATCTTTCTAGAGTAGAATTCTCTATGTGAAAGATTTGAGTAGGGTTCTCACAGTCTTAGTGATTTGTTTTCTAATAGGGTTTTAGAATTCTGATTCTTTATCTAGGGTTGATATAATCACTTGTAAATTGCTTGTAAAGAATATTTTGATTTAGTGAAAACTCTAACCTAGTGTTGGTTGGAAGACACTGGATGTAGCCTCCAAGTTTGTGAGGTGAACTAGTATAAATTGAAGTGTCTCTTATTCTAATTTTGTATATCTCTCATTGCTTGTATTTGGGTAATGAAGATATAATCAACAATACAAAGTTTCTAGCATAACTTGCATAACAAGGTTGATCTTGGTCGAAAGAAAAGATCTGGTTTGAAAAAGGTTTTAAGTGATACGATCCAAATTTCAAATTCCGCATTCAAGTAAATTTTTAAATACCTGCTTTAAACCAATTCACCCCCCCCCTCTTGGTTTATTTGAAGAGTGTTCATTGTATTTTCAATTGGTATCAAGAGCTGGTCTTGAAAGTTATTCAAGATCACTTTCTTTTCAAAGAAAATGAATATACTCAAATAACTTTTAGAGAGGGAGCTTCTCTTAATCATCCACCGATGTTTGAGAGTGAGCATTTTAGTTTTTGGAAAAATCGTATGCAGATCTTTATTCAATCCAATGATCCAGGTTCTTGGAATGCTATTGAGAAAGATCCTTTAGCTCCAATGGAAACTGTTGATAATAAATTGATACCCAAAGATTGGATGAGATGACATAAGCTGAAAAAAGAGTTGTGCAATATGATTTTAAAGCTAAAAACTTGATTATATCTGCTTTGTCTTCTGATGAATTCTTTAGAATTGTGAGATGTATAAGTGCAAAAGAAATGTGGGAAATGTTGGAGGTAACTCATGAAGGAAGAGATGAAGTAAGGAGATCAAGGAAGCATGCCTTGATTCATGAATATGAGATGTTCAAGATGAGCAATACTAAAAACATATCTCAGCTGCAAACAAGATTCACACATATTATCAATCATTCTCTTAGTCTTGGAAAGACATTTGATGATGAAGCATTGAACATCAAAATATTAAAGTGTCTAAAGAATTGTGTAAGATGTCCATGACTGCACTGTTTGGTAAGCTAGTTAAATATGAACTTGAAATGTCACAACTATTAATCGATTACACATGGCAAAATAATCGATTACACCAGCGAATTAATCGATTATTGTCAGTTAAGTCAGTTTTATATAAAGCTTGGTGAGTATGTTTTCTATATATACATATTGAATGAATTATTCAATACATATGAGTGACTTACCCAAAAGACACTAAGCTTTCTAAGAGTTCAAGAGACTGATTTCTGAGTGAAAAATACACCTTATAAAGATCAAGATTTCTAAGATATTGATTCTGAGCATTAGAATTCATACAACCTAGAATGTGTGGTAATCTCAATTCGTTTTCATTCATTTATACATGAAGGATTACAGGTTATGTCTATCTTGAATCTTTCTTTATAAGAGTTTGTGATATTTGTATTCATTTGTGATAAATCAATTTGATTATGTCAATCTTTCTAGAGTAGAATTCTCTAGGTGAAAGATTTGAATTGGGTTCTCAGAGTCTTAGTGATTTGTTTTCTACTAGGGTTTTAGAATTCTGATTCTTTATCTAGGGTTGATATAATCACTTGTAAATTGCTTGTAAAAAATATTTTGATTTAGTGAAAACTCTGACCTAGTGTTGGTTGGAAGACACTGGATGTAGCCTCCAAGTTTGTGAGGTGAACCAGTATAAATTGATGTGTCTCTCATTCTAATTTTGTATATATCTCATTGCTTGTATTTAGGTAATCAAGATATAATCAACAATACAAAGTTTCTGGCATAACTTGCATAACAAGGTTGATCTTGGTCGAAAGAAAAGATCTGGTTTGAAAAAGGTTTTAAGTGATACGATCTAGCTTTCAAATTCCGCAAATAGTTTCAAGTAAATTTTTAAATACCTGTTTTAAACCAATTCACCCCCCCTCTTGGTTTATTTGAAGAGTGTTCATTGTATTTTTAATTGGTAACAAGAACTGGTTCTTGAAAGTTATTCAAGATCACTTTCTTTTCAATGAAAATGAATATACTCAAATAACTTTTAGAGAGGGAGCTTCTCTCAATCATCCACCAATGTTTGAGGGTGAGCATTTTAGTTTTTGAAAAAATCATATGCAGATCTTTATTCAATCCAATGATCCATGTGCTTGGAATGCTATTGAGAAAGATCCTTTAGCTCCAATGAAAACTGTTCATAATAAATTGATTCTCAAAGAATGGGATGAGATGACAGAAGCTGAAAAAAGAGTTGTGCAATATGATTTTAAAGCTAAAAACTTGATTATATCTGCTTTGTCTTCTGATGAATTCTTTAGAATTGTGAGATGCAGAAGTACAAAAGAAATGTGGGAAATATTGGAGGTAACTTATGAAGAAAGAGATAAAGTAAGGAGATCAAGGAAGCATGCCTTGATTCATGAATATAAGATGTTCAAGATGAGCAATACTGAAAACATATCTCAGTTGCAAACAAGATTCACACATATTGTCAATCATTTTCTTAGTCTTTGAAAGACATTTGATGTTGAAGAATTGAACATCAAAATATTAAAGTGTCTAACAAGATCATGGCAACCAAAAGTTACAACAATCAAGGAATCCAAAGACTTGTGTAAGATGTCCATGACTGCACTGTTTGGTAAGCTAGTTAAATATGAACTTGAAATGTCACAACTAACCAATGCAGAAGATGCACAAAAGAAACATAAAAGCATAGCCTTGAAAGCTGCATCCTCTAAAGTTGAAAAAGAAGAAGATTCAAGTGAAGAAGATAAAGATGGCAACATGAATCTAATTGTCAAAAAGTTCAGCAAATTCATGAGAAGGAACAAGAACAAAAAGTTCACAAAGAGAAATGACAACAACAACACCTCTATCAACTTCACTTGCTTTGAATGTGGAAAGCCTGGACACATCGAATCTGAATGTCCAATTTTCTTGAAGAAGAAACAAGGTGAGAGGAAGATAAAGAAGGAAGGATAGACAAAGAAGGCATATATTGTTTGGGAAGATAATGAATCAACAACATCCAGATCAGCTAGTGAGAATGAAGAAGAAGCTATTGTTTGTCTCACTTCAATAGTAAGTTATGATGAAGAATTCTCTAGTGCTGAATCTGAGGTAAATTCTGAATATGATAATATAGTTGATGCTTTCCATGAAATGCATGATGAGGCTCAAAAGCTAGCAAAGTCAAATAATAAGCTGAAAGGAGATCTAAGACGACACATCACCAAACTTGCAGAAATGCAAAGTGAACTTTGTAAACTGAAAGAAGAAAATGAAAAATTGCTTTCAAGTTACAAGGCCAATGGGTGTATATGTCCCTCTTCCTCTTCCAAGGCAGAAAAATGCAAATTGTTACAAGATGAGTTTGATGCTTTCAAAAGAAGCTGAGGAGAAAAGTATATGTTACTTCTTTCAGAAAATAACTATTTGGTTGATCTTTCAAAAAAGCTTTATAGAGGAAAATGCAACTTGGCTGAAATGTTAAGTGTGCAAAAATATGCTGGAGATACTTCTGGTTTGGGTTACAAACATGGTTCAAAATCTTGTGAAAAAACTAAATTTGTACCACCAAAACAGAAGAATCAAAGGAGCTTTTATAAACCAAAGTTTAATCAAAATGCTTATTTTGAAAGATCATCAAGAACTATAACTTGTAACTATTGCATGAAGAAAGGACATACATCTTTTAAATGCTATACTAGGAAATATTATGTGCCTAATGGAGAATGTATTTGTGTGCAAAAGAAGAAGAAAGTAACTAACTCCTATGGACCCAACCTTAATTTGGTACCTTTCCTTGTTGCTTGATTTGAATTTTGCAGGTGTGTCTAAGAGCAAAATCATCACTATGGTATCTTGATAGTGGCTGCTCTAGGCACATGACAGGTGACATATCCATGCTTACAAACGTCATACTAAAAGATGGAGGATTTGTCACTTACGGCGATAATAACAAAGGGAAGATAATTGGAGAAGGAAACATAAGAGACAGCCTTAAGACTATGATCAGAAATATTTTTAAAAATGGTGAAGTTATCCATGTTGAACAAATGGAAGAACTTCTGAAACTTAATGATTTGAATGAAAAAGAAAAAGTTGAACCAAATGATGAACTGGAACAGTCAACTCCTTTACAAAAGCACAAGGATTGGAGAACTACTAAAGATTTTTCCCTTGACAACATAATTGGGAAAGTATCCAAGGGAGTTTCTACTAGATCTTCTTTAAGAAATATTTGTTGTACCATGGCTTTTGTTTCACAAATTGAACCAAAAAGTGTTAATCAAGCTTTGTTGGATGAACATTGGTTAATAGTTATGCATGATGAATTGAATCAATTCAAAAGAAACCAAGTTTGGGAATTAGTTCCTAGACCATCTACTCACATTCCTATTGGCACAAAATGGGTTTTTCGAAACAAGCTAGATGAAAGTGGCATCATAATAAGAAACAAGGCTAAATTGGTTGCTAAAGGATACAACCAAGAGGAAGGCAATCACTATGATGAAACTTATGCTCTAGTTGCTAGATTAGAAGCCATTAGGTTGTTACTTGCATATGCTTGTTTGATGAACTTTAAATTGTTTCAAATGGATGTTAAAAGTGCAATTTTGAATTTTTACATTGAGGAAGAAATATATGTAGACCAGCCTCCTGGATTTATTGATTACAAGCATCCTAACCATGTTTTCAAATTAAGAAAAGCTTTACATGGTTTGAAACAAGCACCAGGTCTTGGTATGAGAGATTGAGCAAATTTCTGCTTGAACAATCTTTCATAAGAGGACAGGTTGACAAAACTTTGTTCATCAAGAGAAAATGATATTTTGCGAGTTCAAACTTATGTGGATGACGTTATATTTGGTTCAACTAATCAAGCTATGTGCAGAGAATTTTCTGTCTCAATGCAAAGTGAATTTGAGATGTTGATAAGTACCCTATTTTAGTAAATTAGGGTTACAATGCTGGCACTTATCTTTTGATCTTAGTATATTTATAAACTTGTCCTAAACCTAGTAGATTTGCATTTAGTACTTGTATGAATGTTGTTTTTCACATTTTGGAAGATTATTCCAATCATATTTTGTATTTTGATAGGTTCCGATGGTATTTGAAGCATCCAAGCAACCAAAGCAAGCGAAAGGGCCATAAAAATCAAATTTAGGAGGTGTCAGAAGCAAAATGGCCCAGAACTCGTCCAGGCCCATGACCTTTCTTCACCATTAAGGCTTTAACTCGCCCAAGCGAGCATCCTCAGTGTAATTTGCTCCCAGGCAAGTTCAAGTTCCAAGAAAAGGTGGCTAGCTCGCCCAAGCGAGTAAAAATAGGCAAAAACACTCACCTGGGCGAGTTGACTCAAGCAGGAGGCCAAATCCTATAAATAGCCATGCAAAACTTGGAGAAATGCATTCCATTTCGAAATTTGAGAGCCTATGATATGATTTGAGAGTAGTTTAGCTTAGGGAGAGTGACAGAAGTGAGGAATTAGTATGGAAACTCTGCCAGAAGGAGTTGGTGATGGCTTCCTTCACCGATTCTTCCATTGAGGAGGTGCTCTCCACAATGATTGGCTAGCTTTTCTTAAGGATTGGATGTAATCTTCTTACCACTATCTATCTCTTTTAATATTTATTTATGCATGAATCTTTTCTATTCCTTATTGGTAATTTCATTTTGTTCTTAATGTTTGATTCTACTTGATTACTAGTTTCATGAATTTAAATTCTAAGCTTGACTAGAAAGTGCCCTTAGGATTTGAACTTAATGATTTTACTCATTACATTACGTTGCTAGGAATAGGGCATAATGTTCTGATTGCATAAAGCACGCGATAATGATTATAATGCTGGGGTATTTAATTTATATGCGAGGAATCGATATTCAGTGGATATCCTTAGGATTCTCGAATGCGAGGGATCAGTTTGGGGTGAAATAATGTGTGCATCAATAAGAATAGAAAATGATTTATACATGGTAAAGTTAATTCACTATTGAGGGTATGAATGATGAAACTCAATCCCATTTTCTCATAAATATATTTCATTTTACTAGTTTCATAATTTTTTGTTACTTTCGTAATCAAATGAAATTTCGCTCATCCTTATTGTACATAACTATTGAACTGTTAAGTTTTATTTGGATTAATTGAGTAGCTCAAGTCCCTGTGGAGACGATCTTTATAAATTTGGTAACTTACAACGACAATTGGTATGCTTGCCAAGAGTCTAACAAATGTCAATGATGGGGGAGCTTACATTCTTTCTAGATTACAAGTCAAGCAAATGAAGAATGGAACTTTCCTTAGCCAAGCCAAGTATTGTCTGGAAATGATCAAGAAATTTGAAATGGAAAATTGCAAAGAATGATGCAACACCAATGACAACATCTACCTATCTTAATTCAGATGACAAAGCTAAAAGTGTTGATGAGTCCAAATACAGGGGAATGATTGGTTCTTTGCTATATTTAACTACAAGTAGCCCTGACATTATGTTGAGTGTATGCTTGTGTGCTAGATACCAAGCAAATCTCAAAGAATCTCATCTATCAGCAGTCAAAAGAATCCTTAAATATCTCAAGTCTACACCAAGAGTAGGACTGTGGTATCCAAAAGGAATATCTATCAGCTTGATTGAATATTTTGATTCTGACTTTGCAGGGTGCAAATTGGATAAAAAGAGTACCAGTGGTACATGCCACTTGTTAGGAAGCTCTTTGATTTCTTGGCACTGTAAGAAGCAATCATGTGTTGCCTTATCTACTGCTGAAGCTGAATACATTTCTTCTGGAAGCTGTTGTGCACAAAGCCTTTGGTTGAAGCAACAACTTCAAGACTTTGATGTTGAGATACAGAAGATACCCTTGCTGTGTGATAACACAAGGGCCATCAACATATCCAAAAATTCGATTATGCACTCAAAGACCAAGCACATTGAGATAAGACATCACTTCATCAGAGATCATATCCAAAAGAGTAACATCAAAATTGAGTTTGTTGATACTAACAATCAATTAGCTAATATTTTCACAAAACCTTTGGATAAAGATAGATTCTTCACACTTAGAAACATGCTAGGAATTCTAGATGAATCTAGTGTGTGTTAGCATGCTGTTTATGTGCTCATATACATTAAATTTCATCATTTATTGTTCATTCATCTCAAACTATTGCAAATTTGAAATGTGCTAATAATTACTGTTCATACTGATAAATTGACTATTATAATCGATTAAGACTCGGAATAATCGATTAAATGGACTTCAAAAGCTTTTTAGAATGAATTTTGTACTTATGTAATCTATTACAGAAGCGGAATAATCGATTATTCTTCATTCAAAATTATTTCAAAAATTAACGTTTACTGGAATAATTAATTACGGCTTCAAATTAATCAATTACACAAGATAAAAAAATCTTTTAAAATATGAAATTTCACTGGAATAATCGATTACATAGTATCGTAATCGATTACACTTCATCTTCCTGAATGAATCACTCACTAGTTTAATCGATTACGCCTCTTGTTAATCGATTACAGCCTTTTGCAAAACCAATTTTGCTTACGAATTAATCGATTACATAAGTTTGTAATCGATTATTCATGGAGTTACTGCCAAATTTACAAGATTTCTTGGAAATTGTAACTGTCCAACTGCAGTTATACTTTCAAATTTCAAACTTTGGAGCCCAAAATCACTTATAAATACAGCTTTGCTGAAGAGACAAATCACACAATTCTCTTCTTCTACTTTAAGCCTAGTGTTGTGCTTTTCTATTTCTCTTCTTCTAAGTCCAGATACTCTACTATTTGTACTCCCACCTCTATATTCACCATGTCTGCACCTAAGAGATCAAAATCGTCTAAGAGAAAGAGTGCTGAAACTTCTAACCCTGTTGTGAATAGGTTCGATCATTGGTTTCCAAATGAGCGTGATAAAATAAACTACCTACAGTTTAATGCCACTAAACTCATCTGCCCTTCCAAACACCTTGACCTTACATGGTTTACTAGAGAAGGTTTTCAATTCCCTGCTATGATTGAAGCCCAGGGATTGAAGAAATTTGTTGATATGAAAGGGTACTTTTTACCCTGAATTAATAAAGGTGTTTTACATCTCTGCTAAAGCTTCTATGGATGGGACTATCCTATTTCAAGTTAATGGGGTGGCCATGGAAATCACTCCTAAGGTCTGGCAAGAAGTTGTTGGCATTTCCTTTATAGGTGAAAGGAAATTTGAGGAGGAGGCTGAGGGTTACAATAGAGTTGAAACCTATGGAGTGATGCTTCTTGACCCTCAAATGAGGCTGAAATTAAGGCTTAGTACTGGTTCAATGACTCATGAAGATAGACTTCTTAATTACATAATCACCTATATCTTGACTTCTAGATCCACCAATCATGCGCAAGCCACAGATGATGACATACAACTAGTGTATGACATGAAGAATTCCATTCAAATGAACTGGATCCTCATCATTGAGGAAACCATGCTAAAAGCCAAGAGATTGGTTAACTATCAATTTCCCTATGTTGTTCTTGTGTCTAGATTCATTGATTACTTCAAGATAGATGTCACTAATGAGGTGGTTGACAATACCAACCCAAGCATCAGTCTCATTAAGGAGAAGCATCTTAACTAGCTTGGGATGCTTAAAATTCCCTATGAATGGCAGATGGCTGGACAGAAAGTTCCTTCTGCTGATGCTAAAGAAGAAGGAGATGAAGAAAAAGAAACTGAAGCCCCTGCTCAACCATCCTACAACCCCTTTGAATCTTTAATGATTCAGAAGATGGATGTTTTATTGTCTCTACACCATGAGCACTAGGGGTGTTCACGGTCTGGATTGGATCGGTTTTGAAGCAAAAAATCATCCGATCCAATTCCTTCGCTTTGGTCATTTGATCATCCATTCGGTTTGAAATTTTTTTCAAATCCGATCTAATCCAATCCAATTTGTTCAGTTTAGATTGGATCGGTTTTCGATTTTTTAAAAAGTCTCAAAATAAAACTTATGAGAATTATTTTTATCAAAATAAGGAATATCTAACATAAACAAACACATTCATTGGACAAAAATAAACATCACTTTCTAATTTTCATTAGACAAACACGTTCATTGGACAAAATAAGGAGCAATGTATTGAGTTTTTGGTTTTTGGACTATGATGGGGAATAGGCCCAAGTAGATAAAGGGTAAGGTATGGTTTATAATTGGATCGGTTTGGATTGGATCGATTTTCACCAGCCAATCCGAAAATTGATCCAATCCGGTGAAAATTTTGGTTTTTTTTCGATTTTTGGTTTTTCGGTTTTCGGTTTTTCGGTTCGGTCACCACGGTTTGCATCGGTTTGGATCGGTTGATGAACACCCCTAATGAGCACAGGGCTGAGACAAATTCATCTATGAAAGAGATGAAATCTAGACTGGAAAAAATAGAGGCTAGGCTTGTCCTTGATGACTTTGATAAACTAGTTTAGGTTGTTTATGTTCTTGATCCTGTCGCAACCTATCCCTGCCACGACGGGGATGGCGATGAAAAAAGAAAAAGAAGATTCCCAAAAAAAAGGGAAAACTAGAAGGGAGTCGCCACCAACATTTATTTAAGGAAAACGTCGGAAAAACCGAAAGATAAGGCATGGTCTACGATTTTAGAGAAAAAGAGTTTGGGAGTCATTTACGCACGGGGAAGGTGTTAGCACCCCACGCGTCCGTCATGAAGACGACAACCTTTAATCGAGTGTGCTAAAAATAACGTGACTTTTTAATTATTTGTTTTTTCTTAAGAACATGACTTATGTTTGTTTTATTTTTGTTTATTCAGAAAAAGAAATCAAATTTTTATTTTTTAGAAAAGAGATGATTTTATATATTTTTTAGTTTTTTAGGTCGACAAGGGCTCGCTTCTGCGTATCCCCAAGTGCAACGAGGAAATCAAACTTACGTAGTTCTTTTTTGAAAACAACTTGATTGGATTGATTTCATCTGTTTTGAAAGATTTGCTTCAATTGCATGAAAAAGAGTCGTTAAGGTGTTGGACCTTGAAACAACGTTGATTTTGAAGAAAAAGCGGGGAGAATCGCTTAAGGCATGGGACCTTGAAGCCATCTCGAGTAATATGTATATTTTCTTGAGAAAAAAGGAGAATTAAGTGATCCTTTATTTGAGTATTTTTAGCTTTTTTAGAAAAGATTTTGATTTTGCGGTAAACTTTATGAAATCAAGCAAGTTGGGGACCCAACATGATATGCACAAAATTTATCCATGTGTTATTGAAACGCTACCAAGCGAGTCGGAGACCCAGCATGGAGTGCACAAAACATAACCGCGTACTAAAAATACTAATGAATAATTGACATAACATTACGTAATCAAATAAATCAAAATGGAAATAGAAAGGGATAGAATAGAAGGGGGGAATACACTTAGTAATTATGGGTCAATACAGTAAGGATAGCGGTGCAATCAGCAGAAATTATTTAATTACAAAATGGGCCAGGCCCAACAAATTAGGGGTGCATTTATGAATATGGTGGTGTGAAGATTAGGTATGAAGCTTTTCATAGAGGTTTTGTGACTTTCTTAGGTCACCACCTCAGGGGCTGGCGGCGCGGTGGCTGCCATGGCGGAGGGAAGGGTGTTACACGGTGGTTGCCGGAAACAACCCCAAAACAAAAGGCAAAAAGAAAAGAAAATAAAAGAGAAAAAAAAATACAAGCACGGTGGTGATGGTGGTGCATGTGTGGTGGTGGTTTGTGGGGGTGTGTGACGGTGGTCGTGGTGGTGGAAGGTGGTGGCCGTGGTGGTGGTGGTGGCTAAAAACAAAAAAAAAGGAAAAGAAAGGGAATGAGAAGAGAGAAGGGAGAGGAGGGAAGAGAGAAAATGAGGAGAATGAAGGTTACCTGAGACCCCTCTTCTTCCTCTGGCTCCCTTGCCAAATAGCGTGACACTATTGGCTTCTTTCCTCTCCCTGGGATCCGTGCCTCTACCTTCTGTAATTAATGCTCCAGTCTCCCCCCATATGGTGTTGTAGCTTTTTTTTTTTTTGTGTTAACCTAATGGACTTTCTCTTTTTTTTATTCTTTCTCTCTTTTTTTACTAACTATTATATTTTTTTTCTTGTCTGTTTTTTTTTTTGCTTTCTTTCTTTATTATTTACTACTCTTTTTTTTCATTTAAAATAATAATAATAATAATAATAATTTTCTTCTCTTTTTTTTAAGGGGTACCCGAACAAAATTAGGGTATGACAGATGCTTTCTGTCTATTTCTGAGTATGTTATGCGGGTTAATGTTTTGCTATTTTAAATTTCAATGTACTACATCATCTATATCAATTAATATAAGTTCTATTTTCTCTTCTTAATATTCTCTCTATGAACATTATTTTGTCTTTGATAAGTCAAATAGGGGGAGAAATAATTGTAATAATCATAGGGGGAGAAATAACTGTTTGTTTAATGGGGAGAAATAATTTGTGAGGTGCGCTCTGTTTGCTTGCTCTGTATTTTCATGAGAAATTATACAAGTCAGGGGGAGCAAATTTAAAGCATTGTATACATAACACTTGATCACACTTGTTCTTGCAAAAACTTATTGAAATTTCAAGATATCAAGTATAATTCTTCTATCATTCATCCCTCAAAAGCAATCAAAAGTTAAACAAATGGACAATTGATATTTGGCATGCTCAAAGCCAAAAAGGGGGAGATTGTTGAATATAGGGGGAGTTGCCAGAAGAATCAAAGCAAGAATGAAGAAGAAGTTTGATGTTTGCTTGAAGATATTTTTGCTTTTACATGCCTAATTAAGTATGAAGGCAATTGTAATTTGTTTAAGTTTGATTCAACTACATTGCTTTGTGATCCTTGCATTGCATTTGCATTTCACAAATACATGCATTCGTATTTTCATTAAAATAAGAAAGCTGTTAAATGATTTCAAAAGAATCTAAGTTCTTATGGTTAAGTTTTTGGAAAAATGAAAACTTACTGTCTTAATCGATTACACAGTGTTTTAATCGATTAAATGCTTTTGTTCTAAATCTGGAAAAGCCATGAAGAACACTTTAATCGATTACCATAAATTGTAATCGATTACACAAGCTTATTAGAAAACTATGCATTGCTGCCTTAATCGATTACACAGGCTTATTAGAAAACCATGCATTACTGCTTTAATCGATTACCATAAATTGTAATCGATCACACAGGCTTATTAGAAAACCATGCATTACTGCTTTAATCGATTACCATGAATCATAATCGATTACACAAGATTGTTTGAAATATGTGCTTTGCTACTTTAATCGATTACATTGCATAATGATTAATTATACTGTTCATAATCTTTTTCCAGAAAACTAAGGAACAATTTAATAGATTATTTAGTTGCTTTAATCGATTACATATGGCAAAATAATCGATTACACCAGCGGATTAATCAATTATTGTCAGTTAAATCAGTTTTATATAAAGCTTGGTAAGTCTGTTTTCTATATATACATATTGAACGAATTATTCAATACACATGAGTGACTTACCCAAAAGACACTAAGCTTTCTAAGAGTTCGAGAGACTGATTTCTGAGTGAGAAACACATCTTGTGAAGATCAAGATTTCTGAGTTTTTTTGTAAAGATGTGTTAGAGAAAAGAAGTTTTCCAGATATTGATTATGAGCATTAGAATTCATACAACTGGAATGTGTGGTAATCTCAATTCATTTTTATTCATTCATACATGAAGGATCACAGGTTGTGTCTATCTTGAATCTTTCTTTTTAAGAGTTTTTGATATTTGTATTCATTTGTGATAAATCAATTTGTTCTGTCAAGTTTTCTAGAGTAGGATTCTCTAGGTGAAAGATCTGAGTAGGGTTCTCAGAGTCTTAGTGATTTGTTTTCTCATAGGGTTTTAGAATTCAGATTCTTTATCTAGGGTTGATAAAGATAATCACTTGTAAATTTCTTGTAAAGAATATTTTGATTTAGTGAAAACTCTTACCTAGTGTTGGTTGGAAGACACTGGATGTAACCTCCAAGTTTGTGAGGTGAACTAGTATAAATTGCTTTGTCTCTTATTCTAATTCTGTATATCTCTCATTGCTTGTATTTGGGTAATCAAGATATCATCAACAATACAAAGTTTCTGGCATAACTTGCATAACAAGGTTGATCTTGGTTGAAAGAAAAGATCTTATTTGAAAAAGGTTTTAAGTGATACGATCCAGATTTCAAATTCCGCAAATAGTTTCAAGTAAATTTTCAAATACTTGTTTTAAACCAATTCACCCCCCCTTCTTGGTTTATTTGAAGAGTGTTCATTGTATTTTCAAGAAAGATATTTAGGTTAAAACTAAGAGAAAAAAAATGGACAATGGGGAGTAAGCCAACAAGTAAAAAGAGGGGTAGAAACAAAGAAACATGGTGGAGAACAACAAAATTAAAATAAAAAGAACTTACAAGGATGAAAATGAACAACATACACTTTTATTGCATTTTTTTTCTTTTTTTTCTTTTACTTCTTTTTCTTTTTCTATTTTTTATTTTTTATTTTTATTTTTTTCTTTGAACTTTTGCTTTTTATATTCTTTCTTTTCTTTTCTTTTTCTTTTCTTCCAAATAAAAAAAAAATACAAATCCCTCACACTTGTTTGAAACCCATTCCCAAAACAATTCCAAGGTCCCTTTTCTCTCTAAAGTTAGGATAATCTGGTTTTCCACTTTTTGGCTTGTAATGAGCTACACAAGAAAGAAAAGGTTAAAGGCTCAAAAAGGGTGACAATGGATATCAATGCAAGGTACGTTTATTTGGTAGTGACTAAAAGAAAGAAGGTCTAAATCATATCAATCAATGCATGTGTAACAAGGAATGATAAGAGGGACAAGGAAAAACCTAGAGTAATGTAACACAACGATGAAATTACACATGAAAGAACATGAATGGAATAATGCGATTCTTCCTTAACTCCTAAAATGAATCTTTGCAAGGCTGTTAAATCACAAACTCTACGTCCTTTTGGAGAAGCTTGGACAATGGCAGTGCAATCTTGCTGAAATCTTGGATGAATCTCCTATAAAAACCTGCATGTCCAAGAAAAGAACGCACTTCCCGCACAGAAGCGGGATAAGGTAGAGAAATAATAACATCAATCTTGGTCTTATCAACCTCAATACCTCTACTAAAGACCAATTTCCCTAAGACTATACCCTCATGTACAATAAAATGACATTTCTCAAAGTTAAGAACAAGGTTAGCCCCAATGCATCGGTCAAAAACTCTAGAGAGGCTATCCAAACATGCATCAAAAGAGGAACCATAAACACCGAAATCATCTATAAACACCTCCATGCAACTCTCTGATAAATCAAAAAAGATACTCACCATGCACCTCTGGAGGTTCTAGAAGTGTTGCATAGGCCAAAGGGCATCCTGCTGTAGGCAAATGTGCCAAATGGACAGGTGAATGTGGTCTTGTATTGGTCCTCCGGTGCAATATGAATCTGCATGTAACCTAAAAAACCATCAAGAATGCAATAATGTGATTTATCTGCCAACCTCTTCAAAACCTGGTCAATGAATGGCAGAGGAAATGGTCCTTGCGAGTTGTCTGGTTAAGTCTCCTATAGTCAATGCAAACTCGTCAACTATTGGCTACTCTAGTCGAAATCAACTCATTATCCAAGTTTCTCACAACAGTGATGCCTGACTTCTTATGGACCACTTGGACAGGTGAAACGCATGTGCGATCTGAAATAGGATAGATGATCCCTGAAGCTAGTAGCTTCATCACCTCCTTCTTCACCACATTAAGAATGGTGGGATTCAGCCTCCTTTGTGGCTGCCTTACTAGCCTAGAATCATCCTCCAAGAGTATCCAATGCATGCATATGGAAGGATTTATTATAGGAAGATCAGCAAGCGTCCATCCAATGGCTTTTTTGTGGCTTCTCAAAACGTGCAGCAACTTCTCTTTATGCTCAAGTGATAGGTTACTAGGTATGATGATTAGGAGCTTCTGAGAGTCATCTAAATAGGCATATTTAAGGTGCTTAAGTAGTGGCTTCAGCTCCAAGGAAGTTGGCTGAATGGTCGACGACAAGGGAAGGTTGGTGGCTGATGGAAGAGAGATAAGAGAATCAGCATCTGCACTTGTAGCTGCAACATAATCAAACTGAAGTGCAGAGGAAATCTCCGTACAAATACTACACACAGCAGCAAAATCATCACAGGTACAATTAAAGAAACAAGATCAAAATCAGAAAAGTTAGAAAATTCAGAAAGTAAATATGTACAAATATCTACACTATTTACTACAACATCAATGATATCTACAAGGAAGATAGAATGCTCTTCTGCAGGATGTCTTATGGCCTCAAAAATGTTGAAATGGACAACATCGTCACCAAACTCCATGGAAAGAGTTCTTGCATGCACATCACTTTTGGTCCTAGCTATCATCAAGAATGGTCTCCCTAAGAACAATGTGGAACCATGGCTGGAAGACTCATTCTCTATATCCAAAATGTAAAAATCAATTGGAAAAATTAGATTATTAACTCGCACCAGCACATCTTCAATAACACCAAGTGGAACCGCAACACTCTTGTTGGCTAAGTGAATGACAACACCAGTGGGTTTTAAATCACCAAGTTGTAATGACCTGTAAACTGATGTGAGCATAACATTAATGGATGCTCCAAGGTCAAGCATTGCATCTGTAAAAGTGAAATCTCCAATGGTGCAAGGGACAGTGAAAGTGCCAGGATCTTTGCACTTATGTGGCTGGGTGAATAGTGGAATGAAAGCAACAATTTTGCTCTGTATAAGTGCAGAAACATTTCTGTCCATCTTCACTTGCTCATTTCCCTTTAGCTTCCTCTTGTGGGTGCATAAATCCTTCAAGAACTTTGCATATTTTGGAATTTGTTTGATGGCATCCAAGAGGGGAATGTTGACTTCCACCTCCTGAAAAATCTCAAGAAGATCAGAATCAAGCTCCACTTTTTTTGTAGGAATGGATTTACAAGGAAAAGGTAGAGGAATATGTTTTGGTGCAGAATCTATTTTGGCACCAGCATCTATTGAATTTGGAAGCTCCTTGCCACTCCTTAAGGTAATAGCACTCACATTCTTTGAATTAATAATTGGTTATGCTGGAATGTTGCTAGAACCTTGTTGCTACATCTGGTTGACAGTTGTAGCTAACTGTCCAATTTGAGTCTATAGGTCTTGGATGGTGGCACTCACATTCTATTGAAACTGAATGTTGTTGGTTTCCATTTGCTTCATCAAGTCCTCCAAGGAAGGTCCAGAACTGCTCTACACAGGTTGTGTAGGTGTAGGTGCAAATTTTTGTGATTGTTGTTGTTGTTGTCTGAACGGAGGAGCTTGGTATTTGCTGGTAGAGGGTTGATACTTTTGTTGTTTTAATAGTTGCAGTTGTTGTGTTTGCTGTTGTTGTTGTGGACTAGGACCATACCTCAAGTTCGGATGATCTCTCCAACTAGGATTATAAGTGTTTGGAGTAGGGATTATTATAACGACCTAAAATTATTCTAGATATTATATTTTTATTTGGGTTAAATTTTTAAGAATTGTTAGATAATTTTTATTACTATTTTATTTTTACTGAACAGATCCTAGTATAAATTCTAAAACATATAAATTATAGAAGTTGTTAAACTGATATATATATATATATATATATATATATATAAAATACGTAACCACAGTCTTTTGTACAAGAGTCATTCTCAACGAAACATAAAGATACTACAACACTTTCATCATTAATTTCCTAGAGACAATTCTTTATCTTTGTACCATCATCAGTCCAAGGCGTCAATGAAATTGACCATTGTTGCCATCTATAAAAAAAATGAAACAAATATAGTGAGAAATAAAATTTCTCAGTAGGCAAAACTAAACCACCAAAACACGTTAGTACGTTATTAAATCATCATAAAATAATTATGCAAACTATATGAATGCATGAAATGAATTTTTCCAGGGTGCACATGACCTCTACATATCGTACTGTATGTAACTACACCTCGTACCGGATGTAGACGCTGTGATCATCTTACGCAAACATGCATGATTTTTGCCATATATTTGCACCTGGTCACTACATATCGTATTGTATGTAATATTTTGTTTCACAAATCTCGTACTGGACTTGGAAACATAAATCAACATATCATCAGTCAAAATCCATTCATAATAAAATCCATAAGCAAAATACATGCCATCTTATGGAAAAAAAATGTTGTTGTCATAACATCATACGTACCACAAGTATGGTTAAACCACCATACCTTATTCAAATAAGATCATTACCACTTAGACATGACCTTGGAATATCCTCAAGTTATAAAAAAAATCATCTTAGTAACCTAACTAATAAACCACAATATATCTCTAAAATAATTTCTAACACCTTTAAACTTTCACAAGAAAATTATAACCTAGCATACATTTTAATCTCCTTTCACCTACCACCTTGCTGCTTCATCCTCAAATTTAATCACTCAAACATTTGAACCATTTAACTACATACCATTCAACCTCTTCTTCTAAAAATTAATTCAAAATAGTACCATAATGAAAATATGAACAAACAGCCCAAATGTCATCAAAACCACTTCCAAGATCACCAAATATCATTCTAAAAATCACTAATGTTTTAGCCTATAAATCATCACCTATCCTATGGTTTAAATCAACATTTTCACATCACAAAATAACCCTCAAATGACATGAAATTACAGCCTAAATAATAGCCATAAATCTGTACAATTAAGCATGTAAGTTAATCCAAATAAATTCTTAACTAAAGATTGAAGCCTAGCCTACCTCAAGTGAGTTTGAGTTTGAAATGGAAATAGATTAAGGGCTGTCTCCCTTGGCTGTCTTCCTTGAAATATTCTCTAAGAAATGATGTCTTGAAAAATAAAATGGGTGAGTGGTAAAAGATGTCACAGTTGGAAGCAAAAAGAGGTAAAAAGAAAAAGCTTTTCAAGAAATCAACAAGTGACCATGGGGTATATGCTATACGTGCAATGTTTTCTACTCCCTAGCTATTTATACTTCTTTAATTAAGTTGGGTTTTAATTGATTTAGTTGAGTTATAACTAAATTAGGATTTAGTTTAGTTAGAAGTTAACTAGGTAATCATTATTTTGGAGGATATTTATGACTAACCTTATCTTGACTTTGCTTTGTCTTGGTCAACAATTCTTTAATCCATTGTTTTGGGGCAGCTGGCTTCTTGTACGTGGGATAGGGCTGGGTTGCTGAGTTATTTACTTGGCTCTCCTACTTCGACATACACACAATGCCATATTATATCATTTTCCATTCAGCCTTAAAAATTTTTACAACAACTACACCTTCATGTTTATTTCTTTTAGCTTAGTGTTTAAGTGCAAGATTCCCTTATTTATTGTTCCATGTGAACGTGGGAAGGGACCTTTTAGGAGTCCACTTTTGATTGGTCTAGTTGTTGGCTGAAGCTTCTAGCTTTTGTGTCAAAGTTTTAGGAGCTACAAATTGCCAAGTACTAGATTTTTCTACAAAAATGTTTCACAGCACATGGTTCATTCATGGTTTATTCTGTACTAATATACTAGGCCATAAATTCTCATCTTTTAGTATGTTAAACTAGACTTCCTAAGCTTTCTAACAAGGCATAACATGCCTTATTTGGAGTTACAAAACTATGGCTATAACATTTTTAATCTAGACTTCAAAACTGTCAGCAAGCTAAGAAATTCCATACTGACATCCCTTAAGGTTTTAATTACTGCAATCAGTACACAAACTATATTTATCTGAAATTTTTATATGTTGTAGTAGACATCTAGATCTTTAATTCTATATATTATACACTAAATTTGGATAAGAATTGAGAGAGAAATAAATTTCTCAATTCGGGTGGCAAAAACTGTTTTTGAATGTGGACAGCTTTCAATGGTTTGTTTTAAAATAAATTTTTATCCTATTATTTTCGTATTCAAGTATTATCACACTTCCACAATTAAATCAAATTATGAATTAATTTTGAGGATGTTACAATTATACTGTTGTTGTTAAGGTCTGAATGGTTGTCCAGGTTGTATGACAGAAACTTCAATAGTTTGTTTTGTTTCTTAGAGAGTAGGACATGTATCTGTTGGATGATTAGGTGCATAGCAGATACCACACGGCCTTGGTTGATTGGTTGCTGGCCATCACATTCTGTTGTTGACCAATGGCAAGTTGTCTCACAAGGGATGTTAATTCTATCAATTTATTCTCAAACCTCTGGTTATCGGCAACCATGAAACAGATACTTCATTTGCAATAGCCTTGGATGGTGCAGCTACTCTAGTACAAAATTGCTTGTAATTTATTGCCATGTTGAAAATCAATTGTCTTGCAACAATGGGAGTCTTGTCCATTAAAGCGTCTTCACTGGCTACATTAATCATATTCATGTCTATAACTGGCATCTGTCTCAGGATATTAAATACACCAAGGTTGATAAACAACATCAGGTGTAGCCAATTCCTTAAGAGTTCGATTGTTGTCAGCCATTGCATCAACAACAATTTCAGAATCAAAATGTTCAAAATTAAAAACTAAAGTTTCAGAAATAGGATGCTCAGAATACACTATATTACTATCCAGAACTACACTTCTATTATCTCTGCCCAAATTGTGAAATGTCTTATCTATCTCAGAATCATATGAATGCAAGTCACCTAGTCTGGACATAGTCCTGCACAGTTCAACTCGTCAATGACATAAATCACAGAAATAACAGACAACTACTCTACTAGAACACTATTCACAATATTTGCTGAAATGATATAGAAAATGAAAAATTGTCCCAAACAATTTTTTTTAAAAAAAGGTAAAATAAAATAAAATAATAATAAATAAATAAATAAAAATAAAATTCAAAAATTACCACAGTAAATGTTTAAAAATCATTTTTGATTTTTATAATTTTTTATCTATCTATCTATCTATCTATCTATCAATCAATCAATCAATCTATCTATCTTTAATCTATATATCTATCAATCAACCTATCTATCTTCTATCTATCTATCATCTATATATCTATCTATCAATCTATCTTTAATCTATATATATATATATATATATATATATATCTTCTATTTATCAATCAATCAATCTATCTATCATCTATATATTTATCTATCTTTTATCTATCTATCAATCTATCTTTCTAGAAACAATTTTTTTTTGTAGACAAATGCAATTATATTATACTAATATCAATTGTACATATACTATTATCTAATTATGAGTGGATTAAAGTTGGCACACAATGAACCGTATCCTCGACAATGACGCCAGTTTTGATAATGACTGTTGCATCGCTACAAAACAAATAAACTAAGATAATTTTGTAGCACAGGGATTAACCTAGATCGACTCAGAGGTACAGTCCAATTTGGTTCATGACTTAATCCACTTATAAAAAGCAAGGGAGTTTATCAAACAATTTCCAGACAATGAACAAAAATTGCATAAATAAACAAAAATTGAAGAAACATGTAGACACTCACATAATTGATAAAAGATGTTGTAAAACAGATTCAAGAATATCAATATAATTCACCAAATCAAGCAATGTAAATTATCATAGTTCTCATAAATGATCATATTATGAAGGTTTATTCAATATCATTAGAAACAGTTCAATCGAATTAACTCCTAAATCAATTGAAATCACAAACTAGATTGAAATATCATCTAAACAATCTATGATTAAAATTCAAAATTAAGAAATAAATCTATCACCTAATTTTTTTCAATCCTAAACATATTCATAATCATGAAAATCCAAATGATTGAAAAAGAAAATGAATATTCACACAAAAATTAGAATATCAAACCAGAACTCAAATTCACCTTGCTTGGACTGGATCCTTGGATTGATTGATTGTTTACCCTTCCATGATAATCATCAGTGGAAGAGCCACAAATTTTGTGCAAGAAAATAGAAGAACAGAGATGAAAGGAAGAAGAATAAATGAAGAACAATGAAGAACATTTGAGAGAAAAAGAGAGAAAACATTTTAATTCTGAAAACTTGCACAAGAAGCTAGAAATTTTGTTTTTGTGTGTCTAGCTACACTAATTTATAGTGACTGAATAGAATGAAGGGATGAGCTCTGATTAGGCCCACATAAACTAACTAGTTATGCTAATTATGCAAATCAAAACCCAAACTTGCAACCAAAAACTCAAGTGTAGAGATACTGACTTCTAAGCCTAATTTGACCCTCAAATCGGCAGACTTAGCCCAAGCTTATTTCTAACAAAATTGTATCTCTTTTCCTTAGCTTTCCAGGGACTACTCATATGCTCCATTTGTAGTTCTGTAGAATCCTCTAGGTCCTGCACAAGGAAGATAGGTCAAGTAAGCACAAAATCTGAAAATAAGCAACAATTATCAATTAAGTCCAATTATTTGACTAAGACCAAAATTGAGTTAAAGTGAGAAAATAAGAATCCAAGAGAAGTCAAATAAGCTACGAAGAATAGAAAAATACTAAATTAAAAATGCTCAATCATTGGGGGTAAGATTCCCCTTGAGTACGCTCGTTCATTGTAGAAATCGAGTGTTCGTCACCTTCGGGGGTATCACTCGAGCTTTCAGTTGATCATGGTCAGCTTTTAGCTTTCGGAGTTCCTCCTCGTGACGTTGCTCCATCTCCACTATGCAGGCCTAGAGTTGTTGAACTGTTTCTGGCATATTTGTCATAGGAAGTATGAAGCCTTCAAAGGGAGTACCATGTCTAAGACTAGATCGTGTACTAACCATGGGTGAAGTAGCAAGGCCGCAGGGTAAGTTTTACCATGGCCCGACGGTGGGACCAAATGTACTTGTCAAAATTTGGAAGTAATGCACGTTAGGGTAGACATGGCCAAGGTGAGTTTCAGATCTTAGAGCATCTTTAGTGGTAGATCTTAAACAAAGATCTTGAGCTCAAGATCTGATCTTCATAAGATCTCCCAATAAAGGAAGTGGAGAGTTCCCAACATGGAGAATGAGTTCTTGTACAAGATCCCTCAAGATCTGCACATTGTTCAAAAAAGAACAAATTTTCTCTCTCTTTCTCTCTCTCTAAGATCTCAAAATGAGAGATCTACCATTAAAGGAAAAAATTAAAGAGATCTTAAGAGATCTTTAATCCTATGTGGTACTATAGGATCCACTAAAAAGTGGTCTAAGATCTCAATTTAAGATCTACCATTAAAGATGCTCTTACACGTTGGATAATGAGTGGACCTTGTTAAGAGGGGGGACCTACAAAACAAAGGAGAAGACTCTGACGTTCAAGTAAGTACATCAATCATATGAGAATAATGTATAAGCATAAGTTTTTGTATTGAAGTGTGTATGAGTTACAGTGTGAATAACTGAGCATGAGGATGAATGGATTCAGAGAGTAGTTGTCTCTCGATGTAAATTGGTGGTGTGAAGAGTTAGAAAGAACTTGATATTTATAGAGTGAGGGGGGAGCCTCAAGTCCTTATATGCCGGGGTTGTTAAAGTGGTGTAACAATCCTTGCAGATAATTATTAACATGTAGATAAAGGCTAAGAAATAATTACAGGTTATAGATAAAGGCTTAAAAAAAGTGTACCTTTTAGAAAATTGTAGCTTGTAGATAATAGGGTGGCTTATAGATAATTAGGTACCTGCCACTTGATAAAGAGGTTCCAACATTATCAATAATATTTAAATATGGGAGCATTAGAGATAACCTGTTAGGCTTAACAGGTCGGCTGCTGAGGGAAAATGTTCATGCTCCTGTAGCAGGGCTAACATGGAGGGTGGACATGTGTACTGAAGCGCCACATAAGTGACCATGTGTATTTGACGGACCCCAGACAGTACAATAATAATATAAAAAATCCATAAAAATTAATATATTAATTAAGGTATTATATAAAATAAAATTTCATATAAAATTTAAAGATTTGATTAAAAATATATATATACTCATGATAATTTTCTTAATTGTTTATATAATGATGTCAATTTTTTTATAGATATTTTTCTATTGGAAAGTAATTAAAACTGAAAAAATAAAAAAGGAGAAAAAAATCACAATTTGATTGATTAAAACATTTTTGAAACTAAATATATTTAATAAATCAATTAATTATCAATCAAACACTATTAACATAGTCAAATATATCTAATTAGAACCATCAAATATTTAATATATCAACCAATTTTCAATAAACTATAATTAACATGAAAATTAATATTTAATGGTACATTTATATTGGGTACTAATATTTTATTTTGACTAAATATATTATAATAATTGAAAAGTCTACAAACACAGTCGATCATGAGATTTGATGGGTCCATGATGAAATACTAAATAAGATCCTCTTATATTTAAGTGTTTAAAAATAGACACGTAATATCATAATATATGTATTATTTCATTAAACAAATAACATAATTTTAATAAATCTGAAGAAAAAAAGCATAATATCTCACTAAACCAATATTAATTTTGTGTGTCTAGCTACACTAATTTATAGTGACTGAAGAGAATGAAGGGATGTGCTTTGATTAAGTCCATATAAACTAACTAATTATGCTAATTACACAAATCAAAACCAAAACTCGCAACCTAAAACTCAAGTGTAGAGATATTGGCTTCCAAGCCTAATTTGACCCTCAAACCGGCAGACTTAGCCCAAGCTTATTTCTGACAAAACTATATCTCTTTTCCTTAGCTTCCAGGAATTACTCATATGCTCCATTTGTAGTTTTGTAGAATCCTCTAGGTCCTGCACAAGGAAGATAGGTCAAGTAAGCACAAAATCTGAAAATAAGCAACAATTATCAATTAAGCCCAATTATTTGGCTAATGTAACGACCTAATTTCTAAGTTGATTTTATTACTATCATTTTTACTTAGAATAAAATTTTTCAAGAAACGTGTATTAGTAAAAATTCTAGGTCATTAAAATTTACAGAAAATGGAAAGACTAATACATTAGTCAATGTCTCTGTTACAAAAGTTTATATAATACAAGTACACTACTTTTCTCAAAAATCCAGCTTAGTTCATAACTTCTTTTATATATCTTCACTACTCCAAGGCCTCATGGAACCTATCCATCATTGCCATCTAAAAACACATGAAACAAATCGGGTGAGAAATAAATTTCTCAGTAGGCAAAGCTAAATCCCGACCCTATTATTAAGCTAGTAAAATCATAGAAAAAAAATCAAACGCATCCACAAGCAATATGCAACTACATGAATGCATGAGATAAACTATCCCAGGGCAAATGGCCACCACATATCGTACTGTATGTGGCCACACTGAGTGTAGACGTTGCTATAGTCTTACGCAAACATGCATGAATTTTGCCATATATCCTTGCACCTGGGTACTACATATCGTACTGTATGTAGCATCAGATTCTGTTTCCCAAAAGCCTCGTATTGGACTTGGATCATGGAAACATGAATCCACCTATCTTATTCACATCAACATCCATAAAAATCAAATCCATAAGCAAAATACATATTACCTTATGGAAAATATTTTCATCATATCTTCATATGTATCATAAGTATGGTTACACCACCATACCTTATCCAATAAGCTTATAAGTATGGTTAAACCGTTATATCTTATTCAAGCAAAATCATTACCAACTTAGGCATGACCACACAGAAAATTATGTTAGTAATCTAACTAATAATCCATAATATGTCTTTCAAATAATTTCTAATCCCTTGAAATTTTCATAATAAAAGATTAAAGTCTAGTATGCATCTTTTATTCTCCTTTCACCTATCACCTCATTAATTAATCCTCAAATCAAATCATCAAGTATATAAACCATTCAACTACATACCATTCATCCTCTACTTCTAAAATTTAAATCAAAATCTTTCCATAAAAATATCAACAGACAGCCCAAAATATCATCAAAATCACCTTCAAAAGATCATCAAATGGGCTTCCATACATCACTGATATTGATGGGTATAAATCATCACTTATCTTATGACTTAAATCAACATATTCTCATCAAAGAATATCCTTCAAATTGCACGAAATTCAAGCCTAAATAATAACCATAATTCAGTCTACTAAAGCATGTAAATTAATCCTAACCAATGATTAAATAGAGATTTAAGCTTAACCTACCTCAAGTGAGTTTGAGTCTTGATATCCTTCTAAGCTTGTTAAATCCTTCCTAAGGTTGTTTGCCTCTACACGTGATTTCTTCAAGGTGATGGGGTTTACTTGATTTAAGTTTTAAAGGGAAAGATAAAATGAAATGAAATGAAAGTGGTGTGAGGGAGAGAGTTTACGTGAGGTTTGAAGAAAGGAGTGGTCTTGGAATTGGTTTGTACTTAGGTTCCTCCTCCTCCCTTTATATAGTGTTGAAGAAATGATTACTTAGAGAAAAATCTTATAAGCCATCATTATTCCTTTACAAGTGTCCCTACACTTGTTATAATCTTAAGGCTTCCTTCCTTTCTTCCTTCCAAGTGTCCTACTACTTGGCATGATCTTAGAGCTTCTTCTTCTTTGCTTCCAAGTGTCCAAAATCATGAAGTTTCTCCATTTCTCTTGCATTTTCATGGAGTAGCTTTTTCTTTTATTCTTGAGTTTATCCCAAACCTGTTTTGGTAAAATTCTAATTCTGGATTCGTTAACCGTTGGATCTCTTTAAATTTTAAAGGTACATTACTATCTCACATATGTAACTTTTGACCGTTGGGATTGTTGAAATAATGTCTAGAGCTATCCACATGCAAGATGGAAGAGTGTAGAGAAATCTTTGGCTTGATTTTTATGTTACCATGCCATACAAGTGTCTTGCCACTTGTTTTCATCCTATGGCTTATTTTCCAAGTGGCTAAATTCAAGAAACTTCTTCCTCATTCTCCATGCTTCTCCACGTGAATGACAAGCTCAAAGAGAAGGAATACAAATTTTTCTTCCTTTCATGCTAAATGTGGTCATTTTTTAGATGAATAAAAATCTAGTTTCAATATGGTATTTTCTTAAAAAGAAATCCAATTTAATTTGAATTCTTTTATCTAAAGAAAATTTTGAATATTATAATTCTAGATGTTCCTAAGAATTTATCCCAATGATAGTTTAAATTAATCCCAAGCAGTCTTATACAGGGCAATACATAAACCTTTCATTCTAGACTACATCTTATTTTTGATTGGTCTATACTTCTTCTGACCATCAAAATTACTAAACCATTTTATTAAATAGGTCTATTCATCCTATAATTAAGAGAAAATTCCATAGATTTTATGTACCATTTTTTCATATTTTTCTGATGCTTGAGTTTTCTTGAATACAGCCTCAAAGTTGTCATCTTCTAAAATTTGTAGAAATTTTATTCTAGAGTTTTGTATCACAAAATATGTTGATACTTAGTCAGCTAAGTGTATTTTATAATTTCATGAAGTTTCTACAAAATTTCTAAAGTTATTTGAGCATTTTTGGCCTAGGGGCATTTTGGTAATTATGCCATTCAACATAGGGGTATTTTTGGTCATTTTAAAAAATGTCCAAGGGCATTTTTGAAATTTTCATCTTAAGGGTTTTCTAGTAATTTCTATATCATGGAAAGAGTGATATAGTTATTTTTCTCTAAACATACTTGTATCCAATTATCATCACATTTTTATAATTTTTGGGGATCTTACAGCTAAGACCAAAACTGAGTTAAAGTGAGAAAATAAGAATCCAAGAGAAGTCAAATAAGCTAAGAAGAATAGAAAAATGCTCAATCATCGGGGGTATGAGTCCCCTTGAGTACGCTCGTTCGTTGTAGAAACCGAGTGTTCGCCACCTTCGAGGGTCTCACTCGAGCTTTCAGCTGATCATGGTCAGCCTTTAGATTTCGGAGTTCCTCCTCGTGACGTCGCTCCATCTCCACTATGCGGGTCTAGAGTTGCTGGACTGTTTCTGGCATATTTTTCATAGGAAGTATGGAGCCTTCAAAGGGAGTACCACGTCTAAGACTAGATCGTGTACTGACCATGGGTGAAGTAGCAAGGCCGCAGGGTAAGTTTTACCGCCGTCCGTGGCCCGACGGTGGGGCCAAATGTACTTGTCAAAATTTGGAAGTAATGCACGTTAGGGTAGACATGGCCGAGGTGAGTTTCAAATCTTGCACGTTGGACAGTGTGTAACAACCTAAATATTTACTTATGAATTTGATTTTTATGGATGATGGATGTTGATATATTGATGTGATTAAGAGAGGTGGATTCATGTTTCCATGTTCCAAGTCCAGTACGAGGCTTTGGGGAAACAGAATCTGATGTTACATACAGTACGATATGTAGTACCCAGGTGCAAGGATATATGGCAAATTTCATGCATGTTTGCGTAAGACTATAGCAGCGTCCACACTCAGTGTGGCCACATACAGTACGATATGTGGAGGCCATTTGCCCTGGGATAGTTCATCTCATGCATTCATATAGTTGCATATTACTTGTGGATGTGTTTGATTATTTGAAT
>PYAF01004465.1:7507-52821 GCA_007407185.1 Glycine tomentella
AACCGTCTTTGTATGAGGCAGAAACTACGACGGTCTTTGAAAGACCGTCTTCTTTATGACCCTTCGACGACGGTTTTTTGATAACCGTCCTTGTAAACTTCCATTTAATTGCAAAAATGCCACCGCCTCACATACTAAGACGGTTATGAAACAACCGTCGTCGCTTCTGTGTCGTTAAAGAACCTATTTGTAGTAGTGATGAAACAGAAACTTCATATCTAGAACAAGCTGAAATGAGGAAGGAGGAGGATCTTATATGGAAAATACATGAATACCTGCTTTTATTATATTATGGATTAATGAGCTTTCAACTTAAGCCTTTGTTCGTATTTTCTTTGTTTATCATTCCTTCTCCTTGGCTAAAAATAATAATAATAAACGATAAATAAAGATGACACAGTAAAGCAGTAATCGGCCTCCAGTATTATATACCAAAGTGATGCTTTGGTTGTTAGGGTTCAATTCTTGCTCTAGGCCGGGTTTGAAGTCAACTTACGATGGAGCCTCATTCCATGGTGCTTTCACTTTAAGAAACAATTTCCTTTGAAATACCACAAATATACAATAACGATGAAATAGGCGATTCTTTTTTTAGTTTGATGTGTATATATATACTGTTATTGTAGTTTATTATAATTTAAGATTTATTATCTTTTTAGTCCTTCAATTTTTTTAAATTTCTGGTTTTAACCCTTGAACTTTTTTTATTAATTTTTAGTCCTTTAACTTTTGTTTCTCTTGATCTTTAGTCTCTTAACTTTTTCTATTTTTATTTTTAGTCTCTTAAAAGGATTAAAAGTAAGGATGAAAATAAAGATAAAGGACTAAAAATAGACTTAAAAAGTTTAGGTATTAAGAACAAAAATTTTAAAAAGTTTATGTCATAACCCACACTTGGACCGTGATCGGCGCATAGACTATGATTTCCCTAGTTTGGCTCGCCTAATAGTACCTCACACTAAACACAAACAAATGACTAATCCATAGGGATTATTGAAAATCCGACATAATTTTTCCTAAAAATAAAACAATCCACATATTAAATAACTTGTGAAAACACATCATATATCCATGTGTGTGTGTGTGGGTATATATATATATATATATATATATATATATATATATATATATATAGATCTGGCAGTCAAATCACAACAAAGGCCTTGATATAAAATTCAACACACGAACAAGCAATAATATAACCCCTACATAGTAATTACTAAAGTGTTCAAAAACACATAATTACATCATTAGTATATCTCTATAGAAAGATCATCTACAACTCAAAATAAAGAGATTTCCTCATTCTCTATTTCTACCCTTATCCCTATAGTTGCATCATACTACAGTCACCAAAATATACTCTCCATCATAAGCAATGGAGACCTACCAAAAAGATAAATAAATTCATGGGTAAGTCAGCAAATTCCATGAAGTTAGTTACTCAACCACATGTATATGAGGGGAAAATGGAAGAAAGGGATAAGTCAAGATGACTTAGTGAGAACATAAAATACAAAGTGGACAAAAAGGAGAAAGCAAACATAATATGAGTTTTTCATTCAAAAAGAATTGGAATGACATTTAATAAAATCGAAAAACAAACAAATTCACTTTCATGAGAACTAATATTTACTCACTTCAAAACTCGTTGGAAATATAATTAACATCATAATCAAACGTAATAAACTTTACATAAACGTTCATTTATTACTATGTGCACATAAACCACACTATTTCTTCATTATGGAGAACAGTAACTAGGCTACATTATTTCTTTGTTGTAGCAAACGAAAAATATGAACTATGAATATTCAAGCCATAGGCTGCATTCTCTCTTCATTGCAACGAACAAAAAATAAATATACCATGAGTATTCGATTCATTGCCTACATTCTCTCTTCGTTGTAGCAAACGGAAATCAATTACAACATCCACAATGATAAATCAATTTTACATTTAAAATACATTATCAAACTATATTATAATACTCATATGTCACAAAGAATAAAGTCAAGCTAAAAATAAATGAATATTATACTTCATCCTCAAGTACTCATAGGAAATATAATCACCAAATTAAAAAGCTTATTTTAAAATTTAATTGCTTCTCCTATAAAAACAATTAAAAATGTCACTAAGTAGATTAACTACTCATAATCAAAGATAACACAATCAATATCTTCCAATACTGTTGGGAGGAGCCACCACCATATTTTCTACAGAATCTAGGTGTTTAAATAAAAAGAACAAAAGATTAGACAAAATCTCCAAATTTAACATGTCTAGGTTTTTGAGGAAACCACAATAATTCTATTATTTAATTTTTCCAACCACTCACACAGCACCCATAACTAATCTATGTCATAAAAATACTCATCTAACTCAATGGGTTAAAGATTTACCTCAAGGAATTCAAGTAGAGAATGTTTTAGGAGATTGGAATTTTTCTTCTCAACTCAAGTCACTTTCCCCATGCTTAAGTGCTTATAGGTGTAGGGAATTTATAAGTTTTGAGACAATGGAGGAACAAGAAGCGAAGAATAAAAGGAGAAATTGATGAAGGTGGGGATTTTGAGAGAGAGAGAGAGAGAGAGAGAGAGAGAGAGAGAGAGAGAGTTACTAAGAGAGATGGGGGCGATGGTGGGGGTGGGGGGTTTCTGGTCAAGGAAAAGGGAAGGGAGGATCTTTTTTTTAATATTACTATTAGTGAAACAGTGTGTTTCAGTTTAGGGACTATAAAAATACATCATATATCCATGTGTGTGTGTGTGTGTGTGCGCGCGTGTGTGTGTATCTAACAGTCAAATATCAAAACTATAGATCACAACAAAGGCCTTGATATAATATTTAACACACGAACTAGCAATAATATAATCCCTACATAGTAATTACCAAAGTGTTCAAAAACATCATAATTACATCATTAGTATATCTCTATGGGAAGATCATCTACAACTCAAAATAAAGGGATTTCCTCTTTTTCTATTTCTACTGCTATCCTTATAGCTGCATCATATGCAATCACCAAAATATACTCTCCATCATAAGCAATGGAGGCCCACAAAAAGATAAATAAATTTCTGGGTAAGTCAACAAATTTCATGAAGTTAGTTACTCAACCACCTGTGTATCTGAGGGAAAAATGAAAGAAATGTGTTGTTAACGGTTTGTCAAGTGCACCGAGTTGTCCAAGTAATAAAGAAACAATAAGACCGAATGTCGATTCTACAGGGGCTTTGCTTGTACTCGAAATTAATATACGTTTGGTTCTAAGTAATTAATGAATCCATTTAATTGATAGAATAAATCAAAAAATAATAAATTTGACGTAATTACAATTATAAAGTGTAATAAATACAGAGAAAGAGACACAAACACTCGAAACGATTGCAGTGATGGTCAAATTACGATGTGACAGACGTTGGGCGCTCAACTAACAGAAACTAACTTTGATGCAATATTAAGAATTTTTCTCTATTCAATGTTATTTCCAATCACCTTCATCTTCTAAGGTATTCTAACCTTGATTCCTCAAGTGCTTGACCCTAAACAACTTAATTTCACTCCTAATTCCTCGAGAGTTACATTATCGATTTGCATTACGATTAGAGATGATGACCTAGGCTAAACAAACCATTCTATTCCTAGACATGATACATTGAGAAGCGTTTTTCTGTTCTTAAGGCAATAACCATTTTCCAATGCATTAAAACCTATAACAAGGCATGTAAATGGGTTATCAAACCACCAACATGAATAAAGCTTAGGAAAAACAATAAAAATACGCAAATAACATTGAACAGATAGTTAGAATCATTAAATCAAAGTGTTTGGTTGTTGAACATCCAATAATGAGAGTTTTAGCCTCTCATTTGCATGAGAAGCTTACAATAATGGAGGGTTAGGGCAATGGAATGAAATGGATGAAAGGGAATGAGGCATAAAGTGGTGAAGATGCAGCTCCGATGGTGTGGAATGATGTCTCCTTCGTGACCTAGTTGAGCTCCAAGCTTTTGTTCTTCCAAGTGTAAGTGTCCCCCTTTTTTCCCTCTCTTTTTGCCGTAAAACGCTAGACAACATCGTGGTTCATGCTGAGCGCGGAAAGGCCACATTGAGCGCGCTATTAATGTTCAACTAGATAAGTGACCACGTGCTAAGCAAGCTGGTCGCACTGAGCAGGCCTTTGCGCTGAGCAAGTCTGTCGCGTTGTGCGAATAGCTCCTATCGCGTTGAGCGAGCAACTCCAGGCCTTGAAATCCATCTTCCGTGCCTTTGCAGTGAATTCTACAAAAAAAATACAATCAACACCTCATAAATCAATTAAACTTAGCATCTACTGGGTAGGAGCTTAGAAGAAGCTAATGCCTATATTTTAATCATAAAAAGAAGCATTAGAAGAGGAAAATACGAGATAATTTTTAAGTAATTTACATGTAACTTTACGTAAGCTTAACAATTATCAGGTGTAAGTCAAGATGACTTAGTGAGAGCATAAAATACAAAGTGGACAAAAAGGAGAAAGCAAACATAGCATGAGTTTTTCATTCAAAAAGAATTGAAATGACATTTAATAAAAGTGAAAAGTAAACAAATTCACTTTCACGAGAACTAATATTTACTCCCTTGAAAACTCATTGAAAATATAATTAACATCATAATCAAACGTAATAAACTTTACATAAATGTTCATTTATTACCATGTGCACATGGACCACATTATTTCTTCATTATGGAGAATGGTAACTAGGCTACATTATTTCTTTGTTGTAGCAAATGGATAATAAGAACTATGGATATTCAACCCATAGGCTGCATTCTCTCTTTGTTGTAGCGAACAAAAAATAAATATACAATGAGTATTCAACTCATCTACATTCTCTCTATGTTGTAGCAAGCAAAAATCAATTACAACATCCACAATGATAAATCAATTTCACATTTAAAATACATTATCAAACTATATTATAATACTCATTCACAAAGAATAAAGTCCAACTATAAATAAATAAATATTATACTCCATCCTCAAGTACTAATAGAAAATATAATCACCAAAAGATCTTATTTTAAAATGTAATTGTTTCTCCTATAAAAACAATTAAAATGTCACTAAGTAGATTAACTACTCACAACCAAAGAGAACACAACTAATGCCTTCCAATACCGTTGGGAGGAGCCACCACTGTATTTTCTAAAGAATCAAGGTGTTTAAATAAAAAGAACAAGAGATTAGACAAAATCCCCAAATTTAACATGTGTAGGGTTCGAGGAAATCAGAAAAATCCTATTATTTAATTTTCCAACCACTTACACAACACCCATAACTAATCTATGTCATAAAAATACTCATCTAACTCAATGGGTTAAAGATTTACCTCATGGAATTCAAGTAGAGAATGTTTTAGGAGATTGGAATTTTTCTTCTCAACTTAAGTCATTTTCCCCAAGTGCTTATAGGTGTAGGGGATAATTTTTGAGACAATGGAGGATCAAGGGTGGAAAAATAAAAGGAGAAATTGATGGAGGTGAGGATTGAGAGAGAGAGAGAGAGAGAGAGAGAGAGAGAGCTACTAAGAGAGATGGGGGCATGGGTGGGGGTGGAGGGTTTCTGGTCAAGGAAGAGGGGAGGAAGGGTCTCTTTTTTATATTATATTACTATTAGTGAAACAGTGTGTTTCAATTTAGGGACTTAAAAAATGCTTTACCCTATAATTTATAGTTAGGACGCTTACCTGACCAACATTGATTCGGCTCTACCTAATGTTTCTTGGTTTACTCGAATATTTCTCATTTGTCTGACTGTTGCTGAGCAGTTTTTAGATATCAAACGAACCTCACTAAAAGGAAATTTTAATGTGGTCTATTTCCCCTCTTTTGTAATTAGTTTCGCTACAGCACATGCTGCTCTATCTAATTGTTGCGCCATGCATTAGATGTGAACCATAATCATGAGGATTTTGAAGAATGAATGGAACACGATATACTAGTTTACTTTAACAAATTTCAATTTATATTAGACTTTTAATTATAAAATGTCATTAGCTTGTGTTTAATAATATATTAGTTTACTTTGACTTTTTTAATTATTACACTTTTTGTTATTTAATGTGATTAACTTGTATTTATTATATGTTGCAGTGATTTAGTGATAAAACATCATTCGAATAGGAGAAGATTACAATAATTCGCAAGGAATAAGTAAGATGCTTTTTAGAATTTAAAAATAATGCATTGACCAATGTTTGACAATGCTTGATATTGTGAATCATTTACAAGATATTTATTGGTATTAATTTATCAAGTTATGATTTGGTTTGAACTGTCTGAGTTTTTTATTTATATTTGTTTGGTCTAAACTACTTGGGTCTATTTTTTATTAAATTATAGGTTGGGTTGGCTGTAAAACAAAATGATATTTAAAAATAAATAAATAGAAACTACATCGGTTCTTAAAAATTGTCATAGACAATACAATTTTAACATCGATTATCCTTAAAATCGTCATAGAAGAGGAACTTTGTACAACGGTTCTTTGAAAAATCGATGTTGAAATTGCATTTTCTATGACAATTTTAGGAAAATCAATGTAAAAGTAGATGTAAATAAGGTCTTTATTATAAAAACACAACAGATTCTAGATTTGTTTTTAAAATTGGTGTAGAAATTCATGTTCTACATCATTTTAAAAACTCGTCGTGGAAAGCGATGGACTTACGATGGTGGATTAATTTCACTATTAAGAAACCCCTTATCTGTAATAGTGTTTCTTTTATATGCTTTAACTGACTTAAGATTTGAATTTGATTATGTTTATAAAAAGTGTTTACAAAATCTGTTAAATATCATTTGATTCTATTCTTTTGTGAAAACCTTATTTTCTTTCCTAAAGTTTTTCAGCTGATAGCTTTCTTTGTTGGAAAGGCTTGCAAAAAATTTGTAAAATCACATTTAAACCTTCATCATGTGATGTTTGCTTTTACAAGTCACCTCCTATAGAATATCTAGTACTTAGGGCCTATATTAAAAAATATTTTTTTAATTAATTTATTGTAAACAATGTTTTTAGTATATTATGTATATTTATCATTAAAATTAATACTATAAATTATCAACCTTTTTTGGTGAGTTTATAATTAAAAAAATATATCAAAGGTAATTATATTGGGATAGCCTATCAAATATTTTATTGTAAATTACATGTACTTTATATTTTTTTTACTCAAGTAATTAGAATTTATAATTATCTTAATGATATTATTCTTGACAATACCACATATTATTAATAACCTTAAATTAATACATAGATATACTGAAATTTCTTTGCATGGGTGTTAAATTTACAATTATATTTTTAATGTATTTTATAATCATTTTTAAATTATATATTTAAGCATATATTAGTATATATGCATATAAATATATTTAAAAGATATAATAACATATATAAAAATTGATGATAATAATAATAATAATAATAATAATAAAATAGAAAATTACTTATTAATTAAATTAGGGGGACTTAAATTGTTAATTAATAATGAATGTGACTTAAATTGTTAATAGACAAATGCGTGCATCCAGTTACATAGAGAATGACTGACTGTTTGTTAATAAATTTTACAATAAATAAAAGATATAAAAGAATTAAAAATTAACACATTTAAAAATGAGTGTATGTTTCTTATAATTAAAGAAAAGTACACTCACTTAATTATGTCTTAAATAAAAAACCTAAAATATTAATTATTTTGTAGAATATGTAATTAAACAATCCAACTGTGAAAGTTGTTGTAAATTAAGTAGATTAATATAAGCATAAAACTAATTAATATTTCATTATGATATTTTATTTTGATAGATAACATATTGAATTTAATAATCGTATATACGCACTGTGTAAAATACACTAATCCAATAAAAAATTATTATTTATATGACTTTTAGAGAATTGTTATAAAACTCATCAACAAATTTACCATAATAATAATTGTGATTAGATAATAATATAAAACTGTTTAATACTTTTAGTGTATAACTTATTTTTCTGATAAATTTTAATTTTTAGGTTTAATTATTCTAGAGGTCTCATCCCCATACATTTATCAAATTTTCAATTTGGTCTCTGAACTTTTTTTTTTTTTTTTTACTTTTGATTGGGTGCTTGAACTTTTTTTTTCTTCAATTGGGTTCTCATGTATAACTTTTGTTCCACAAACACCTAATTAGAGGTGTAAACAATGTACTAGTGATTCTAAAGTGTATTGTAAGCACATTTAACCTATCAAGCCTCTCACAATTTTGTTTGACTCCGCAAAAAATTAAAATTTTGTAGAAAACTCTCACAATTGACTCAATGTACTTACAACACATTTTAAAAACACAAGTCCATTGTCTGCACATCTAATTAAGCTATGTGATTAATTTTTCATAACAACAATTAAAACAAATGATCCATTATTGAAAAAACTAAAAGTCCAGGTTGTTTACACCTCTAATTAACTGTCTGCAATTAATTTTTTATAACAACAATTAGACCGAAAAATCCAATTGAAAAAAGTAAGAGTTCAGAGACCCAATTAAAAGAAAAAAGTTAAATGACCTAATTGAAAATTTAGAAAAAGTATGAGGACTCGCAAATGAATTTAACCTATTTTTTAAATGTAAGAAAATGTATATTAGTAGATAACACACAAACATGTCTAAAATAAAATTACAATACGAAATTATTTGATATACAAGATGAGCAATTAATCTTGTCCAAGTATACTAGTATCTCAGAAACAGTTATATATGATCCAGCCACCATAGTTAACTAGGTGATGAATCAATGGAGCCATGACAAATGTCAAATTATAGATTTGAAGGTGGTGTGTGGGTGTGTGGTGTTGCACATGCGCCACTCAAACCAGCTGTTAGCTGAATGTGAAGTCATTAGCAAAGAAGTGTGTGTGTGAGGAGAGCGAAATTACCTTGCTTTGATTTCTGGCCTCTCACATCAGGTGGTGACAAAGTAAGGGCGTTGTTGTTCTCACTCTCTTCCACCCAGAAAAAAGGGCTCGTGTCCGTACAGACAGCTTTGTGATCAAAGAAAATTGAGGTGCCGTGGAGCATTCTGTGCCTATCGTTTGGAGAGCTAGGGCTATTATCTATTAGGGGCTTCCTGAGTTTGAGTTGAGCTACAATTTGCTGGAACTGTTCCCACCAAAGATGAGCAACATGTACAACTTTGCACGTGGTGTCACTGTTCCCACTATGCTCCCAATTTAGGCTAAACTACAAAAACCAACTACGTGAGTAATGTCCCCCATGTGTTGTCCCTCAATATCCAACCATGTCTTCTTAATCCTTTAGCAAGTTCAAAAATATCCTACCTGGCTGCATATTCATTTGTTAATTGGTGATTAGATACTTTAGTTAGTTTTTAATTATTTGGAATTGTTTGCTTCTAAGATTAAGTGCACGATTGTCAAATAAAAAAATTTAAGTGAATGTTTGGATTGAAGTCAAAATGTTATATAGGTGTTCCAATGCAAATTCAATAAATAAAAGTAAAATGAAAACAAAAGTAATGATCCTAGTCGATCTTTTGACAAAATTATTTTTGCTTCAAAACTATTTTTTCACCTAATATTCAAACATGATCTAGTTAGGTGACATTGTTGATTGATAGAGTTTGAGAAGGAATGCCATTTGAACATGTGGATCAACTAATATAAAATTGTTCTAGTAAATAGTTTTGATTTCAAATTTTGAATATATAATTATACAAAATGCTTGGAAGAAGAATTTTGTTATTCAAAATCGTTTTATTTGTGAAGGATTGTGGTCTTAAAAAACTGCTTGAAATGAGGTGATGAATTCATGGAATTATGAGAAAAATAGTAAACAATGCACTAGTGTTACCTTTGACTTCAATTTGGATCTCCCCTCAACAAGATATGGTCAAAGCTACAAGAGAAGGATCATCATGATTAGTTTAAGAATCTACTATTATATTTCCTTCACTTGTGTATTTATCACTGATCGTATCATGTTACATGTTATTATTCAAGAATGGGAGGGATCCAAATTGTTTGAGCTGGTACTAAAATAATTGAAGAGGCAAGAAAACGGAATATATAAATTAAGATGAAATCAAATCTGAGACCCCATTTGAGAAACTTAAAGATTTAATCTTATTTCCATTACAATTCTATTTTGTATGAAGGAAAAAAAATTCAAGCCTTTCCCGCTATGTCTTTCTGTCAGTCTTTTATTTGATGTTCTTATTTATTTTCCACCCTGATAATGTATACATGATTTTATCACAAGGCACCATCATGTATTTGTGTTGTCTATTCCTGCATCCCTCACAAACACACCCATCAAAGACCATTCAATCAAACTCCCTGACAAAATTTCACTAACCTATTAATTGTGTGACTCCTCAATTCAATTTCTCTGTAGTACTATTCCAACATTCAATTAATGTTAATACCTGATTTCTTTCCTGCCAAGGCTAATTGCAGTTTTGCTTTTGAACTTTGACATGGCGACAGGCCCTACCCAATAAAATACACTGTTGATTATGTCACCCCTATATATGAGATGCAATATATATTACACATGACAATGTGAAATTCATATACAATTCTTAGCCATTATTCTGTTTCTGCATCATCAGGTAGAATAATTTCACTATTAATAATTGTTAACTGTGAGAATGAGAACCGCACTTTATGCTAATAATCTGAATTCTGAGACTCTTCTGCACATGCATAGTTGTCCCACAAATGTCCAAAGGGCGGTTGGCATTTAGTTTTGCCTCAGACTTGGAAACTACAATGTCCAGGATCCTCTGAAAGCAAAAGGACTCTGAGCTAACTTTCTTCACGATCTTTTTTTTTTCGGTTGAATGAATGATCATTTTTTATTTTATTTTATATTCTTTAAGTAGTTATAATATTATTCTAGTTTCCTATTTGAAGTAAACCATAATAAATCAGGTGGGGATCTCATTGGAGGAGTGATTATATTACCAAGCATGAAGGTCAAATTTGATCTAGTTATCAAGCTACTTGATGATGAACCTTTTTCCTTTTCACTTTTTTTGAATGGAGACAAGTTTTTGACTTTGTTTACACAACTCTAGGTTTATCAACGTTGCCTTCTAATCATCCTACCTGAGTAAGGCCAATTCAGTTTGGATTTTGTTTATCCTTTTCAAAATCCTTACTTTCTTAATCTGTGCAATTTATGGGACTATAGCTAGCTGTCACATACATCTTATCAGAATATACCATATACGTTGCTAAGTTTACCTTGGATTGCGGTCACTAATGGTGAAAGTTTCATAAATTTCACTTCTCAATAAATACATAATTAACTTGGTGGAAAAATCTAGTTATTATTATTATTATTTAGATAATTAGAATTTTAATAATTTTATAATTTATTATATGTTTATATAATTGTTGATGTTATATGTATATGTATTTAATTTAATTATAAGTTCATATGCTACTTTTCTTAAACAATAATTATAAACTTGCTCCCTTTCTTTTGACAATACATCTTTCATCTTAAAAGTCAAATTCAGATATCATATTAACAGTGATGCATCTATTGATAATTCACATAAATTAGTATATTATATTCATAATAGGTATGATTTTCTCTCAATATTAAACTCAAACATTTTATACTTATTTTATATTTTTCTTTATTCCTCTTTTTTTTATCACGTCACTCCTTATATTTATTCCTTTACTTCCTTTTTCCGATTCCTTTGTTTCTTCCAAGTGTGCTCACCCCAAAAAGTGTGGAATTATAAATTTTTTTAATTCATAAATATACCCAACAGAAAATTAGAAATTGATCAGACGCTAGGGTAATTAATTAAAAGAAAAAGGCATAGAGAGATGGGGGAAAGGGGTAGTAGGAGTAGGATGAGCTGGTTGATTTGAAATGAGAGGGGGAAAAACTTGTAAGTAGGGGAGAGGCTGGAAGTGCAAAGAGAAAGAGTACCACTTAAAGGAGTTGGAGTCATGTGAGGTGCATTTATAGTGGGGTTTTCCTGTTTTTGTTTTCTAGCGGCACATGGCTCAGACTCCGTTCTGTGGGTAGTTGTGAAAAAGCAACAAGCATGTGAGGCCATGTGCCATTCAAAATAGACCACTCCCACTGTTTTGCACACTCACACACATACGCACACTTTCTTTCCATACAAATTGTTTTTTTGGTACTATGATATTATTGTGTGTTTTTATTGATAATTAATTTATATTAAAAATTTTGATTGATCATTTTTTGATCGTGTTTTTTTTTATTCACAAAATTCAAATGAATACTTTTTTAAAAAGATGAATATCAATTTTATCCGAATCAACAATTTTATTGTTACAAATAGGATGTTTGGATACCTCTTAAATCATGCTAGAAAATTGAAAAGTTAAATCAACTATTTATTGGTTTGGTCTTCAACTTGATTTTGAAATTTGAATTTCTTAGAATAGAAAGCTAATCAAAACACACACTAAATGAGTTGAGTCTAAAAAAATTATTCCTCAGTTTCTAATTATAAAATATTTTCAACTAACTCACATTCCTTAATAAAAATAATTAATTATGTTAAATATATCAATTATTTATATTATCATTTTAAAATTATTTTTTTCTTATCTCTCTATCGACTTAATTATTTCATATTAATGTTTGAAGAAAAAATAATTAAATAAATATATAAAGAAAAAATAATTAACATATTTAGAAATAAAAAAATATATTATAAAAAGGACAAGAAAATTTCTAAAAAAATCTCATAATTAAAAACAGAAAAATATTAGAGTTAAAGCATATCTTAAGAGTTAAAGAGCACTTAATGATGGTCATTCTTAAAGTTCTTACATCAACAACAAAACTCAAATGCACTTTCTTCTATGAAATATGAATCTAGTCCTTAACATTGGACCATCATTGTTGGCCATACACGTACACGTTACACACTCATATCTTTGTGTTGTACGTGCCTCTGTACACTGACTCTCCCTATAATCACTCTCCCACAGAAACTCGTTTTCTAGGCCTGTGGTCTTCTTTTTGTGCGTGTGCGTGCGTCCATACTTACTTCGCCTAGTAATTATTATAATCCAGTTTCCTTATCACTCCAATTATTCAGTTACATGGGGCCTCCTCATGTCAAGGAAAAATTAAAAATTTATTTGCTAGTGAACTTCACTCCCCTATAACTTGAACTATCTTCAACACTAACTTCTCCACAACCACACCATTCCCCTAAAAGCTTGTTTTTGCCTTCTTCTTTCTCCTTAACATAGCTGACAAAAACAAACACTTTCTCTTTCATAATTCTCTCCCCCCACTTTCACTACACCCCCATTACTTTACTTCGAATATTTTGCACCCTTTTAACTTCTATTGTCATTCACAATTCTTCTTCTTCTTCTTCTTCCTTTTCTTCATCCTTATACACTTATTGCTTAGATTTTTTTTTCTTTTAATTTCCTTTAGATAACAAAAGGTGCTTCTTTGGATT
This sequence comes from Glycine tomentella, assembly GCA_007407185.1. Classification (NCBI taxonomy): domain Eukaryota; kingdom Viridiplantae; phylum Streptophyta; class Magnoliopsida; order Fabales; family Fabaceae; genus Glycine; species Glycine tomentella. The sequence goes on from PYAF01004465.1 coordinate 21,042, forward strand.
GTTACATGGAGGGTCAACCTGCTAAACGCAGACGTGTATACTCTCTTGAACCCAACAAAGTGGAACAAGCAGCATTTGCAAGAAACTACATGAACTATTTGGTGCCAGCATTGATGAAGATCAAGGAAAGAAGCACTTCATCAGATCAACATAGTCGCCATTGTGATGACAATATTCAGAATGTTGTCAAGTATGAAGTGGACATGGCAATGGTGCACTCAGCCCAAGGTTTTGCATGGAGCAATGCTCTAAGTGTGAAGCTTCAAAGAGATAGAGTCAATGTAGATTGTGACATCACTAGCTTTGTTGAAGGTTCATCATCATCAAGGGTTTGTGGCCAAAATTGTGAAATGGTGCCATTGGATAATTTCCCTTCAAACCCTAGTTTGAAGTCTAATAACAAGTGCAAGGAAATGCCTGAAATGAAAAGGGGTTTGAGAGAAGATGATGATGGTGATGATGAAGATGAAGTCATCAATGACCAATTGAAGAGCTTAAGAAGGTTGATGCCGGGTGGAGAAGAGATGTGTAGTGAACAAATGGTGACAGAACTACAAAGCTATGTAAGCTGTTTGCAAATGCAGGTGAACATTCTTCAGTGCCTCGCTGAGACACATTGATTGATTCATATCTATCTGCTTTAATATGCTTTTTCTATAAGCACATTATTACTATTATGTATGTGTTCCACATATAATATATATTGTCAATTATCAAAGTAACTATATATCTATATAGTATGTTGTACTATTGTCTTTTGATTTGTTGCATATCGTGTATATATTTTTTCAAATCTGTTAAGGGGGCGAAGGGAACAAAATCAAGGAAAAGAAAAGCTTGAAGAAGAAAGTAAGAATGCTCCCCAGTTTTTTATCATTCCAATGCTCTCCAATTAATTGTTTACAATGCAATATAGAATTTTAGTTTTATTTATTTTATTATTATTATTATGTGTGTGAATGCCGTGTATAAGAGGGACGACAATGTAGTTTCGTTAATTTCGATGTTTAGTTAGTAATTTATAAAAAATATAACTAAACGGATCTAATTTGATTGATTTAGTAAAGTATATAAATTATTATAAATCTCAATGCTTACTGATAAAAAAATTATAAATTTTGATATTTATTTTTAATTTTTATTGGTAAAAAATAATGATAAATATAATATTTGATAGGAATGAAATTTGACGGTTAAACTAACTGCAGCCGAATTCATTTTGACACACGCAGTATCATATATGATTAATCTATTCGGCAAAAAGAAAAAAAAAATCATATGATTAATCTTCTTCTTTTCTTTTCCCACTACCACCATTGTTGGCATAATTTACGCATTCTGGGACCACAAAACATGTGTTTAATTTCATGCGTCATGAGAAGAGGGGAGTGGAATCTAAAAGTTGCTGTACACTGAAGCTTCTGCTGAGTCACGAATTTACGTTTTGGACTTCAAATTAATCAAATTGAAGATATCTTTAGTCGTCACAGAGGCATGGAAATTTTTTAAGATTTAAGTTATATTTAATATTACCCTTCCCTCTTTTGTAATTACTTTGACTTTCCATAGTTTTTATATGAGTATGAGAAATTTGGAGAAGTACATATTAATGGGAAGCTTGCCTACACCTTGTTATATTGTTTAGATAAATTGAAAGCGATTTTCGTAGGGTCAAGAATGTTAGGGGGGAAGCGAGTGAAATTAAATTTCACTGGGTGTAACTGCAATTAATTGCACTTTTCTTTTCTTTTTTACGGGAATTGCAATTTTCTTTATCTACTATTCTTTTTTCTCTTTACTTTTCAATACTCAGAAGAGAAAAGCATATATTAGCAAGCACATAATATATATATATATATATATATATATATATATATATAATGCTGGGACTCTAAAATTTTATTAATCTATAGAGATTTCAAATTGATAATTTATGAATTTGAAGAATGCTTTTTCATATCATCAATTTACAATAATTAAGATATTAGAAGTGTATGAGTTGGGACAAAATGATTTGGAAAATATTAGTGTTTTAGATGTAATCTATAATCCTGCCATCTCAATTTGGATGTTTTTTTTTTTTTATCTGGCAAATTTTAGTGTATTATATAGAATGTTAGTTTTGTTAACTGAGAAGATCAACATTTTCTTTTTCTTTTCTTAATTATCCAACTCATTTTATATTTTCTCTCCATTTGGATGATAAATAAGTGTTAAACAAGAAATTAACAATAACAAATTATTTATGACGATACAAAATTTATTGGGGAATGAAGCAACATGTTAACTTAACGTGAGGTATGCTCTATGAAACACGAGAAGTTAACCATCCATATATGCACACGTACAGGAATCACACACTAATCAATAGAAGGAGAAAAAATGGTATAAAAGCCAGAACAGAAAACACAAAGTATTAGTAATACTAGTAGATTCAATGGTATAAAATGTTGTTTATAGGCCATGATGATGAGAAATTATTACAGCAGGATCACTATGATCCCAACCAATATGTCGCACTAGTTTAGTCGAGTCTTATTAACTTTTTTTGTAAATTGAAAATTTTATTATATATTTTATGTAAAAATTAATTAGGACCAAGATATATGGTGATCTCGAATTATATAATAATTTTTCCGTAGTAAATTAACATATAAAGTCACGTGGGACTTCCCTTGAGCAGATGTTGAAAGAGAAAGTTGAATATGACAGGGATGTCAAGGTTGATGCCCAAAATGTTTTGTCTGAGGAGAGTGCAGAGACACACTGCGGCTTCAAAATCAACAAAGCCCGCGATGAGGGAGCAGCAAGGTATAACTGGTGGTTCACCCAAAGTGATGTTCACGGTTCTGTTTAGCAAATTGGCGCATATGCCCTAGTTTGAGTTCATCACGTGGGCAAGAATTAGAACCACCTGAAAGGCTGGTGGGCCTGGGCTTAGGCTTCGGGTTTGGATTTGGATTTGGGTTTGGGTTTGGACCAGGGCATGGCCCATGAGCTGAGACAAGTGCAAAGAATATGAGGTTAAGTGTGAGGAAAAGGGAAGAGCAAGTTTTAGAACCCATATTCTTTAACTAATTAATTACTCAAAATATTAGTAAACTAACAAAGCTTAAGAGAAGAGTGTTTGTGTAGATGGGAGCTATTTGTACTGTATGGCGGTTTATATAGTGTTCTGGAATGCCAAGTTGGGTGAATTGATTAAAAAGTTAAACGGGTAAAGAAAATGGTTGAATTATGCCTTTTGTTTTTGTTAGACCACAAATTTCCTTTGGAGGAAGAAATCGTTGTTTCAAACCTGTAGGAAAACTAAGGACAGTAAATTCTCTTTTAAGTATTTAATTTCGGTTGTATAGTTAAAACTCAAATTTGAAATCATTTATTAATTTAGATAAAACAATCTCGTTTTAATTGATTCACATTCTTCTTAATGTTTATTAGTTAAATTAGGATATGTGTGAGAGATTAGGTGAGAACTGCCATCATCAATCAATGCAATTGTCCATTTTTTCAAGCACTACCTTCAATAGTGGTCCCATTATAATTTTTTTTTTTTATAAATATACATTAAATTTCTTTATATCTCATTTTCTTATTTCTATATTTAATCATTTATCACATTAATTATTTTCCCCATCTATCTTCTTATTTTTTTTCATATCAATCCACTTAATTTATGGATATTTCTTTATTTATTTGACTGAATATTAAAACATGTTTATGACTCGTAATTTATATTTAAAGATAAAAATAATCATCTAATATATTATCAAAATTATATATAAGCAAGAAGATTAGTTTTTCTATACATTGAATGTAAGAATTAAAATGTCTTTATGTTATAATCTTAATATACATAGTATTTTTTGATTAATCGCAATGAACTTCCAAAGATCTTTACACGATCAACTTAATGTTGATGCTGAATTCAAATGGTTTGGGGCAATTAATGATGAAGGTGAAGGTAACAATAAATGCGCTTTGATCCACAGGTAAGTTAATGAGTAATAGTAAACCAATAGACGCCACAACATTTTGTACTTTAGGTAATGCCAAACAGGCTAACAGTTAGAAAATTGTTGCCTAAATATAGAATTGTCAACAGTTACAAATGTTGACAATGTTGCATATTAATATGAGGCAACATTTTAAACCCATTGATAAGGTATAGGGCATGCTTTTGAAACCGTTGATGCGTTCGACCAAATTGTTAAGGTGTTACTTTTGAAAATCAATATAACCATCGCTTGGTAAATGTGTCTTAAACAATGAAATGAAAAAAAGGAAAAATGTGTTTTGGTTCCTATATTTATTTCAGTTATATTTTGTCTTGGTCCTTGTACTTTTTAGATCGAATAAATTAGTTATTTATCTATAAGAAATGTGACGTTGTCCCTCCTCTCTAACTCCATTAGTAACTGTGCTGACATGGAAAACAAACAAATTTGTGGTGATCTAAAATACATTTTCTGCCAGTTTTTAAAATTCCTAAAACTTGCATATATAGTGCCATGAGAGAGACCATATTCCCAAGAGCAAGCTAACTATATGTGTAATTTTAGTAGACAATTAGGATCAAAAAATCATCCCAACCTCTCTAGAAAGCAAGAAGAATCCCTATCCAATAAGCTAGTTCTGCCTCTTCCACCTCCTCAAGACCAAACTTCATCTTTAGAGAATTCTCCAACTCAACTTATCCGAGCAACATGGTCTAGTTTCAAAAATACGGAACCATCCATTAGGAACTTGGAGAACTAAATAGGACAGCTCTCTAAACAACTTGCCTATAGAGGAAGTAAAAAGAAACTTTTCTAGTAACACGGTGAATAATCCTAAAGAGACATACAAAGTTAACTGAGTTCACACTAGCACTAGCACTACAAAAGCTTTTCAATATACCTATTTCCATTAACTGAGTTTACACTATGACCCGTGTTTTGAGACACTATGCTTGAAAGAGAAGTAATTTATGCTTTCTATGTTCTGGTCTGGGTAAATAGCCAATTTGCTCAGTGAATGTGTGAGGCACCATTACTTTAGTCTCTGAAAGTAATAAAACTCAAAAAAAGGTCTCTGAAAGTGCAATTTATCACTCACTTTAGTCCAAAAATTCAAAAAAATTGTGACTTAAGTGATAATATTAACATACTTTTAAAGACTACAGTGACAATAAATAGGTAAATTTAGGGACTAAAGTGACAGATAGAGACTTATTTTGAATTTTCTTACTTTCAAAAATTAATGCGATAACGCTTTACACATTCAAGGAATAAAATAGTGGTTTACTCTTCTTGTTTAGATGGTTGTTATTCACAACCGACAGGTGGAGCAGAGCCATAACAAGGTAGCAATAAAGAAAACAACATTATGTTCACTCAGTGCAAGTTGTCATCATTTTCATTAATTTTAGCTTAGTATATATGTTGACCTTCGACAACAAAAAAAGTCAAAATCCTTGATTTTAGTATCTGCTCTTTTTTCATACGGCTAAAGCCATGTCAAAAGGGTACGAGTTTGCAATCTAACAGATAAATCAAAATATAAAAGAACTTGTATTGTATGTGACATCAGTCTATTAGTTGCACAGCTGCAATAGCAGGTATCTTATCTCTCAGCTTCTGTGTTAAGGCAACACGAACTGTCGTAACCCCAGCTGCAGGTCCACTTAGCCGAACTTTGACAACATAATCCTTTATCTGAACAAGCTCTAATATTCCTCCCCCAGTGCCAACAAGGTATGGTCTAATTTCAGAAAGAACCTGAAAAATGAACAATATTATAAGATTTAGAATCCTGATGCAACAGTAAGTGCTCACTAGTAACTTACAGATACATGTCTAAATTTGTTTTACAGATAATGTCTACAAATAAACCACCAGAAATAGATGAATTGGAAGATTCATTATTCTAGTTCTAGGCATAAATGTTTATGCCACTATCTAAGTGATTGAAGAATTATAGAAGCTGTAAGAATTTCATCACGGTTTTGCATAATACACCAATCATTCCTTGTCAAGCTGAGGAGTATGATACATAAAGAAAAACATTTTAATCAGATCACTTAGCTTTTACCCCATACTTAAAATCCAAATTTCAAAAGGCCAATGAAATTATGGAAATGCTAGAAACGATGCAAGAAGTTTTCCCTACATTTTCAACATTTTCTTCGGTTAACTCAAGACCGGTCTCGGTGTCCATTATCTGCTCCACTTCCAAGATTTCTGGAATCTTATCCCGGAGGCGAGTTTCAATTCCCATTTTCAATGTCATAGCTGAACTAGGACATGATCCACATGCCCCTTGTAGCTTGAGGACAACAACAAGACCATCTATCTCATGTAATGCCACATTCCCTCCATCAGCCATCAAGCCAGGCCTTACTTCATCTAAAACCTTCTCCACATTCTCTTCTGTCAGTGGCAGGCCACACCTTGGGGAAACAACTCCTCCTGCAACATTAAAACGTGAGTGCCACAATCAACTATCTCCTCCTCACACCCTTTCCAAGCTACTTTGATGCATAATTGGACTTTGGGAAATATTATAGTGCATCATGAAATAACATTGTTCACACTTTCAACTTCCATTTCTCTTTTCCCATTGACAAATTCAACTTTTATTTTCAATAATTCACACTAACCAACTTCAGATTTGCATCATTAATTATAAATTTGCTGGAAAACATTGATGATGTAAAATTTTAGTACGTATTTGGAAATAGGCATGATGTTAGTTTAATAACCAATGTAATCAATTACATTCAAATTTCTAACTGATGAAGCTCTTGAAGAACGCATGCATTGAGAGTAAGTAGCACCTGATTTGTTTCGTGGAGAATGGTCCGAGATAAGGCCAAAAAATTGCTTAATGTCGATTTGTTGACCTCTGATAAAAATATTCTCTTTTGATGAAAATCCTCTGGTATTTGATACTGGGTTCTAGAAAAAAAAAATTAATCACATAAGTATTTACAAGTGTCCATTACCAAACTAAAGAATCCTACGATAACACAGCAAAAACATACGAAATAACAAGAACAAACAACAAAATAGAAAAGTACCTTAAGAGACAATAATCTATGAGTTGGATAAAGCATTGCAATTGTTCTTGTTGCCTTGAGGCTTTGAGTTGTTGGGGTTGAAAGTGTACCATCCAACATCTGAGTGTGAGTGGGAAACCCACAAAACTACCATAAGAATATTAGCAACAGCCTGAAACTGAAATTATTTTGGTTTATATAAAATGTTGTCTCATTTTTGGTTTCTGGATGAAGTTCAGTTCTGATATTAGTAGCAGCAAGAGAGATGCTGATAGCTATCGTTTCTTCATTGGCTGACATTGATTCTTTGTGACGATAAAAGAAAAAATAAAATAAAGTCACCTAAAGTTTGTGGACAGAACTGAAACATGCAAGCCACAAAAAAGAATCCTTTGTGACAGTTAGATTGGTTATAGATGGGTTTTGGGCCTAGCTGTCATCTGAATTTTTGAACCCTTTACTATGTAAGCCCAAGTAAGAGATTTTCTTCCTACACCATACATAACTCAAATACACCATTCAAAAAAAATTTAATTCCAAATTTACCCTTTTGACCTCTTCTTCCTTCCGTTTCTTTTTCCTTTTCATTTCCTCTTGCCTTTGTTCTCACCTCCGTCATTTCTTCTTCTTCACTGACCTCCTCCTTCCATTGGCTGGTGGTGGTTTGTTAGCTGCATTGTCTTTGACTTCATTGTCGTCATCATGGTGGTTGTTGCGGTGGCAACAGAGGTAAGTTTTTTTCATTTTTTAACACCAATAATCTGAAAAGACCATTCAGATTGCCAATGAACATGTATAGGTTTATTATAGTGATTAAAAAAATTCTACTTAATCAATTTATATTATATTAATGTTTTGTTAAGATGAACGAAGATGAGTGGATGTATGAGAGCATTATGTATGAAGAAATTAATATGAATGAAGATAAGGGAGAGGAACCTGTTGTGTTTGAAAATATTGATTGTTCTTATTCGTTTAATACTTCTGAGGTATTGATATGATTTTGTATTTGGTTAAAGTAAGTATAGAGCAGTGGGCTCATACTGGATATTAGTTTTGTGGGTGTGATAATGAGGTCTGACACATCAACTGGAAAGAGAGGAAGAACCTCATTTGTTATAATTGGTTGTGAGAGAAGTCAAAAGTATAGAGCATACAAGAAAGATTTAGTATGGACGGTGACTAACACTAGGAAATGTGATTGTCCTTTTAAATTGCGAGTGAAACCTGTCCTAGGAGGTGAAGGATGAATGCCCAACTTAATATGTGAGACTCATAATCATGCATTGGCTATATATATTTGATTTTATTATATTTTTGTCAATTTTTTTCTATTATGATTTTGGTTTCTATATTTTTAAAGTTTGTTTCTTAGTGTCATAACTTTATTTACTTTTTGTCATATATACTATTGAATTAGTTTCCTGCATATTTAAAACATGATATAATCTTACTTCAGTACTTTCTCTGTAAAACAAAATAAATAATAAAAAAATAAACAATTGATTTCTAGAAAACCATCTTAGAAATGAGACATTTTAAGATTATTTTCTAAAAATCGTCTTTGAAAAACTGTCTTTAAATCCTTATCTTTTTTAACATTTTCTAAACAAAAAATAACATATTCTAAAATGGTTTCTAAAAAAATGATGTAGAAACTAAGATTTTGAAATAGTCGTAAGTGTTAACTTTTTACAATAATGAATGTTAACTTTTTACAATAATGAATTCAAAGTTGAAAATTGTCGTGGAAAGTGTTAAATAACTATCTTTGAAAAAAAAATTTATAATAGTAACTCCTACAAGACTCAAACAAGAGTAACTTCGATGGAAAATACTTGTGGTCTAAACCATAAAAAACACATTTGAAATATTTCCAACAAGTATGATTCTTAAGAACATGATTTTCAAGAAATATAATTCTCAAGAATAGAAAACGATTGTAAATATTAAACACTCTTAATATAATGATTAAAGACTAAAGAAAAAAAAAATCATTAAAAAGTTAAATATTTAGTGTTATCAATTTATTTCTATCATAATTTTTAAGGTTAATTAAGATTTTAGTCTCTTAATTTTTTGTGATTCTAATTTTTAGTACTTCAAAAACATTTTAACAAATTTTAATCATCCATTAATTTTTCATCAACATTTTTAGTTCTTAAAATTTTTTTGTCAATTTTTAGTCATTCATTTACTTTTTTATTGCTTAGGATTAGTTCTTGTTTTGTTCATTTTCAGTCTTTCATTTTTGAACTAATTTTGAATAATATAAATAAATGAAGGACTAAAAATAGGGGGAAAAAAATTAAAGGATTAAAAATGCTCACCAAAAATAATGGATGACTAAAAGTTGTCAAATAAATTTTGAGGGACTAAAAATTAAAATTTGAAGAAATTGAGTAACTAAAAATTTAATTATTCCTAATTTTTATATTTATTAATTAACAAAACTGATTACAAATTGTCACTCTGTATCTCTTGAATGAAACTGAAACCTTAAGCACAGTACAAACCCACATGAAGTAATTTAAGTCCAATCAGTACTGTCTCTCAAACAAAAAAAGTCCAATCAGTACTGGGGATATCTTGCTTAGGCAGGAATGGATATGTAGGTCAAGACCAGAATAATTAGTAGAAAGAAAACGTTAAACGTACGGACAAACTTTTGTGATATACACGAAACCGTAAATTTTCTTTTTGGAGCTGCATTACTTCTCCCTAAAACCAGTGCCTTAATTCTCCACTCACGTACCTGATTAGTCACAAAATCTTTCGTAGAACTTTTTACAAAAAGTCATTTATACTACTAAATAAACAGTATAGCCAATTTTGCATTATACAATACAAGTACCACGATTGTACAAACAAAGAAATCCTATTCAATATAAAATATGATGTGATTGATCGATAATCACATTGGCAGACTTTGAAAAAATCACAAGTAAATATCTTGAATTTTTGTATTTTACACCCTCTAACTTATTATATTAGAACTCACTATTCCAATATTTTACTCTTAAGTGAAATTCTATCTTTTTTTCTATAAAGTGCTAGTTGGCTTCTTTGCCAGCTGAATAACCATATTGTTTAGTATGTTAGTCTTTTAACTAGATTCCAATACTTCAAAAAGAATTATTCTCTAAGTTTTAATTAAGAATTTTGAATTAAAAAAAAAACAATAACAAGCAATGAATGTCAATCAGGATCGACCGTAAGGGTTGTTTGGAGGTGTGATGATATTGGCCCACAATTAAAAGGGCCCAATTTTTTTTAAAAATTATAGTTTATAATAATTTATTCAATATTATTTTTATAGATAAATTGAAATTATTATTTATTTTATATCTTATTTTTTATTCAAATTAAAATGTGACATGTGATTAAACAGTGTCATTTGTTTAAGTAATTTTCCTAACATGTTATAATCATAAATTTATATTGATCAAATTTTCAACTCTATGATATAGCAACATATTGAAGAAACATAAAACAAAATTAAAATTATAAAGGAAATAAAACTAAATTTAGTATTTTCATAAAGAACAAAATATATGTAGGGTTTAATGGGAAATGATATTTTGTCAATGATAGATAGTGCTGTCAAAATGGGCCAAATCCGTAGGTCAGCCCATTTTGGCCCGCAAAATTGATGGATTGGGTTACAAAAAAGCTGGCTCACCAAGGTCCCGAGTCATTTGGACCCGGTTTACTTAACTCGCAACCCATCCGGGTTGAACCCAAGTGAGCCGGGTTAGCTCACGGGTTGGACAAAAAAAAAAGATAATGAAAAAAATGAAGATGATAAAAATGAAATTGATTTGTCAAACCATGATTCTAATGCTCTTCCTAGACAAGTTAATATTGATGATTGAGATATGAGAATTTGATATTTGAGGAGTTAGATTGGTGTTTTATTATTTTAATATTGTTGAACATATTTATATTTGTTTGAGTTTCATGTACATTTAGTTTGAGGTTAAGTTTGATGCAGTTTGTAAGATTTAAATTTACTTAAATTGGTTTAATTTGTATTTTTCTACACTTATTTTGTATTTTTTAATATTTTTTTGATTTTTTTTAAAATTTAAAGCGAGCCAACCCACGAGCCAACTCACGAACCAGCTCATGGGCCAACCCGTATAACCCACCAACCCGTGTGGGTTGAGCCGGGTTAGGCAAAATCTAATCTACCACCAAAGTGAGCCAACCCGACCCGGCTCACTTTGTTGTCAACCCGTGGTGGGCCAACCCGGGTGGACCGGGTTGACCCATTTTGACAGATCTAAAGATAGATGATAAAGATGGAGTTAGAGAATTTTCTTTGTGGGAACAAAGATAAAAAATAAATTAAATCATATATAACTAATATTTTAAAATATTTATCCATGCGAGTTTATCAAAAATTGATAAAATTCGATGGACTAAGAATTGATTTCAAAAATATAATATCATCTATTTTAAACTATTCTTACATTTTGCAGGAACAGAAATCAAGAGAGTCAAATCTGTCTTTAGATTTGTCCTTTATCATACCTACTTTATATATAAATATTTATGTATATGTAATTTTTTTAATGATATAAATTAAATAATAGACAAAATATAAGACTAAATTAAATAAAAATATAATATATATATATATATATATTTATAATATTAAGTATCTATTTTTAAATACTTAAATAGAAGAAAGATTTATTTTTAATATTTTCTCGTCAATCCATAAAATATCATGAACATGATGTCAGCGTGGCTTTTTGGGCTTATTGTGTGTGTGGACGACCCAAGTAGGCTGTGGCGCACTCAATTAGCCACAAAGGTCATTTCCACTCTCCTTTGCTATGTCACTCAGGTTGGCCACAACAACCAACCAAAACCAACTAAGTGAAGTGAGTGACATGCAACCAAATTATGCATTTCCTCTGAAGCACAATCACAGGCCCACATTCTGCCCTTTATTTGTAAGGATAATCTTAGTCATGGAACAACATCACTTCTAACACATGAATATCTCTTTTTGACCAAGGAAAAAAGTAACCCTATCCTATCCGACCAACCCCCTCCTTTTCATCTTAATTTTCCAAATCAATAATGTAACGCATCATTATTTTTTTTATATGAGTTGTATTTTAGTCTTTGATGTTGCAATGTGGAATTAAAGGAAAGGCATGATTAGATAGCAATATGGAGATTTTTTATTTATTTTTTGTCTCTCTAGTTGTCTTTCTCCTTTTCTCCTCCTATCAGTTCGTGTGAAAATTTAAATAGTCAGAATTTTCAAATTTTCATGTGGCATGATCTAGATCCTTGCAGTTATGTGTACATACAATTTCTTATAGGTGGTTAAATTAAATCTTGTATTTCAAAATAAAAACTTCACTAGCAAACCCATTTAATTTAAAATTAATATTCAAACTTTGATTACCCAATTTACTTGCATTTACATCAACAAAGCACCCTTAAAAAACAAAAAGGCATTTTACTTGCATTTACATCAAGAAAGCACCCTTAAATCTTAATAAACATTCCTTGTCCCTCTAAACTCAATGGATCTATTCACCAATCACATGGACAGATTGTTTCGACAAATTTTATTTTCTCATCTCTGAACTAAACAGATTCCTTAATTAAGAACAAAAGAACAATGCAATCAAACTTGCAGATTCTTGTCTGTTGTTTCCTTATTTCTAAATCACAATCCAATTCTAACTCAATGCTTCCTCCATGTGATGATAAAACAACACCAACTTTTTTTGTGGATCTTTGGAAGTCCAATAAGAAGATTATTTTAAAAAAAATAATAATTTTTACACCCTCTCCCAAATAAAAAAAACACCAACTTTAATTTATAATGCCAAAAATAAATTAAAAGAAGAAAAAAAAAAGGAAGAGGGGTAGCTTCAGGTTTGGCATGGCTTCAGAGCATGCACTAACCTTTCCCCATGGAATTTTCTAGTAGAATCTAAATAAAATTATCAAAGAGCCAATTATTCGAAGAAGAAAAAATTGTCAGAACCAGTCTGTGAAAGAAAAGAGTGCCCTTGTATTGTAACGTATACAACCACTTTGTTCCTGATTTGATATTCAATGACACACAATGAGGAATGACAAGGAAAGATATATTATTGTATAGAATAATTTTGACAGCAATAATTGAGGAGGGGCTTAAAAAAGATTAATTAGGAAGAGAGAGTAGAATAATCATATGAATTAATGTAAGTGTAAGCACTGGAATAACGTGGTGATGAGGATATTGTTATAAATCAAGAGAGGGTATTGGATCTAGAGAAGATAAGCCTTCATCCCAAAATGGAGAGATTCCTTTTGTCCTTTAAATATCAATTTTCTATGTTCTTATATTAATCTTTGTTGGTAGGGAAGTCGTAACCAGAATCTGATGCATTGAATGTGGGAGCTGAATTGGATCCAAACTTTTCTTTTCTTTCCATCTTTTTTTTTTTTTTTTTTTTTTTTTTTTTTTTTTTTTTTTTTTTTTTTTTGCAGAATGGTGCTTATATTTTTACGTACCTTTGTTTCTCGATGAACCAACCTGTTGGATTCCTTTCCCTCTTTTTTTTTTTTATATTATATTAGTTGTTTAAAGAAAGTATTTTTTTTTTAAGGTGGCTTGTGTCACATTAGAATTAGATTAGCGCAAAGAAAACATAAACTACGTTGCTTTTCTTTCTCATAGAGATTTTAGACACCTCAAAATCAATAGTATTTTTTGACTTTCCCATTACAAATTTGAGATTCTTTTTCAAGTTTAGTATCATATTAGGCACATACAAACTGTTTTATTATCATAATTGATATCATGTTAGTTACCTTTGACAATTTCACCTAATCTCTTTGATCTCAAATATAAATAATAAAAGTTTCTTATTTTTTTTATCTTAAATATAAACAAATCTTAATCATTTATATCTTATTTAATGAGATTCTCTTCAAAGTTTTTTTCATTTAATAAAGTTAAAAAAATTTCTAATATTTGATATCAAGTTTCAACAAATAATAGTTTAAAAATGTTTATTTTATTAATTAGAAATGACACAATTTAATAAATTAACTAATTTTTTAATAAATATGAAATATGTTTTTTAAATAATCAAGATTGGAAAGTGTACTTTTATATATTATTTTATAATTTATTTGGGTACATCGAGTAATAAATTTAATTTTAGTGAAATTCATTCTCTATTCATTTATTTGAGTTTGATATTTGGATAAGGAAGTAGCATTGGGTCATGAGAAATGCTTGTTTTGTGTGGTAAAAAATTTCGTAGAAAAGTACGTACAAATGAATAATAACCGTTGCTGAGATGTTAACTTTGCAGGTTGAATTTAACCCAACATCTATGAAAGGTTATTTAAGCATCTTTAATGGTCATTAAAATTGTTTAAGAGTAAATAATTTATAATTTAACCCAATATCTATGAAAGGCTATTTAAGCATCTTTAATGGTCATTAAAATTGTTGAAGAGTAAATAATTTATAATTTAACCCAACATCTATGAAAGGTTATTTAAGCATCTTTAATGGTCATTAAAATTGGTTAAGGGTCAATAATTTATATATTTTTTTACAAGAGAAAACTTAGATACTTTCATTCAAGATAGAAGTGGCAATACATGGAGGTATTAGATGAAAAACATGGATGTTAGCATAAAATCTTGATACTCTTACTAATAAATGAGTCACATGATTGATTTACTATCTTACAAAATTCATCTCTCTGAGTTTGAAAAATGATTCAAACTTCCCTTTCATTTATTCGGTAGCATAATATTAAAATCAGAACAACCTTTTAGTCTAGCTCAAATCAACATTGGAATAATTGTTCGTTATCATTTATATAATTTATATATTAACGCTATAAAATACTTTTACGTTATTATTTAATTATAAATAATTATATACGATAAATTTATTGATCAATTTTTACAAAATTACTTTAAAAGGAATATATATCATCATTTCTAATATAAAATTTTTACACTGATAATACATACAAATTAATCTCATTTTCAACTATTTTTTAATACTCTAATACAGTTTATTAAGAAATTTAACTTTTATACACTCTAATAACAATACAATTCCTTAAAATGTTATAATGAAACTTACAAATTAATTTAAATATGGTTAAACTTTTTGTTTTAGTTTTTTATTTTATTTTAGTCCTTTAAGTTTTAAAAGTCTCATTTTAATCATTTATATTTTCAAATGATTTTATTTTGGTTATTTTTACATAAACGTTAAATATGTTAACAACAAAAAAATGTGACATGTCCTTAATGTTGATTGGGATGATGATATAACATATCAATTGAAACAATTTCATTTCAAATGGTGTTATATATTTTAGTCCTTTGAGATTTTAAAATAGTTTGAATTTAGTCCATTAAGTTTTTAAGTGATTTTATTTTTATCATTTAAGTTTACAAAAAGTTTTCATATTAGTATTGACATTCCATATACACATACTCTGTGTCTACTAGTGGTAGCAGGTGACCAAAATACCACTATTTAAATTGAAACTCTTCAAAAACATAAAAAGCAATAATAAAACTTTTAAAAATGAAAAAAAAAACTAAATCATAAAGGACCAAAAGAGATATCTAGCCTTTAAATATTTACATTTTATTTTATTGAACTTAACAAAAATATATTTTTAATGTTAACAAAAAGTTATTTTATTGTACTTACATATGTCTTCTACCTCATTTTGTTTTAATAGTAAAACTGTAGAATACCTAAATCTCAAGTTTGTAAAAAACAAAACTCAAGTTTCTGCCAATAAATAAACAAATCTCAAGTTTAAATACCCCATAAATGAAAAAATAAACACAAATTAATAACTCCTATTAAAAATACTCTAAATATACTTTAAAATAATGGCCAAATATGCGGTAAATTGCTTTTGTAAGACTTAATTATCAAATTGGTTTTTAAATTATTTTGAAAAATCAATTTAATTTTTAAATTTTTAAAAGGTTTTATTTCATCATTAAGTTTAAAAAAGTATCAATTTAATCATTTCAAAAAATTTAATTTAATCCTCAAATAATAATTAATCTTTGTCAAAAATTATAAATACATTTAAAATAAATATTTTTCTTCCTACATGATAAATTACTTAATTAAAAAAATATAAATCATTTTGTAATCCGTGAATTGTACAATTTAATGTATGCTTTTGCTTGAAATATAGGTTGGCGTCACTTAAATTAATGTCATATGATATGATAGTATAATATAAAAATAGGTATGATGCTCATGGGATCCCTTTTATCTGAAGTAATATGCTCCTTGGGCCTTGTGAGGATCAATCAATGAAAAAGAAAAGGAAACTTTAATTTAGCATGCTTAAGCAAAAAGCTCAATCTTCTTGAGTCAATGGCTTCTTTAATCAACTAACTCCAGAGAGGCCTATTAGTGAAGCCACATGAAAAAAATCTTAACTAATCAACGACAACTGATCCCAAAACATGTCAAATCAGAAAGTGAACATTAGATCTTCTGCACTCTGGTTGGAACTTGGAAACAACATGATAAGAGGGAGTCGTACTATGAACAATTTACAAGGTTGGGTGAGTGACAATTGTCACCTCCACAATATTCTGACCCCACATGACACACTTACATTTTTTTCTAGTCATACCTTATCAACAAGGCATCCATGTGAGTTAGTGTGTGTGACACCTTATGAATTTGTGGATCATGACGGCTCCTAAAGTGGCACCCATTCGTTGAAATTTTAAACAAGGGACCAATCATATATAAAATTATTTTTTTACATAGTAGGCCCCACAAAGTTGTGCCTGTGGAAGATAAAAAAAATGCTCCATTTTTAGATCCAATTGGAGATTTATTTTCACGGGATTTTCTTATTAGATTGTGTGCCTCTTTTGATTGGTTAGAATAGGGGGTTTTTTTTTTTTTTTTCCTGAACTATATTCTATAATTGAGTAAGGATGGGGGGGCACATACGAGATCGACAAGGAATATTCTAAATACCAAATTGGTCCATAATTAAGTATTTTTCTTTTGGAAAGTGCCAAAACTTGAAGCAATTATGAACGATGAACTAACCCAGATAGGAGCAAGTAAAGAAGGCAAGTAGCAAACCAGCAATTAGAGGATGTGAAGGTTTGTGACTAGTCATTATGCACTTACTTGGATTTATAATGTGATGTACATGGTTCATAACTTCATATTTTGTGAACATGAAAAAGTTGAATGAAATGTAAGGGTTATTTATTGTTGTTGGTTTAGGAAGCGTGTTGGGATGTGAGGATAAAATTTTGCGGAACGTGTAATATTGTACGTATATTAAGATAACATATGTAATTTAAGATAATGTACACATATATTATATATATCCTGATATAACTTTATTGTTTATCAATAATAAAAAGAAACAGTTGTTTTGTTCCTAAAGACATTTATCAATTGTTAAATCTCTTGTATTTATATGTAAGTGTGTGATTTTTTTCATTCCCTTTAAAATTTTGATTACTATTACTAACATAGTGGTAAAAGAATATGTGTTGTTTGTGAGGTTGGTTTGAGGATTTATGAATGAAGAAGAAAATATTATAAATAAAATGAGTGTTATGATTTATTTGTTTGGGTTTATAATATTTGTGGTCTTGAAATCTTTTATAAATTTCAATTTTAATCTCTAAATAAAAATTTCCGTGTTTTTATCTCCTAGACTTTTCCCTTTGCTAATAATTTTAATTTCTTATTAAAAAAAGGCTAACATTAAATAATAATGTGTTAGCTTAATGACTTGACATGTCATCAAATAGTTTGATGGAATAATAACATGTAAAATTGCTACAAAACTAATGTTTTAATCATTTATCAACTAATTTGATATCATTAATTAGTTTGAATAAATATGAGATTAAAAATATTATTTACCAAAAAAAAGTTAAATTGACCCCAAAGCCCTCATACTTTTACAAAAATTTTAATCAGACCAAACTTTTTTTTCTTTTAATTGAGTCTTTGAGTTTTCTTTTTTTTTTTTTTTCAATTGGATTCTCTGGTCTAATTGTTGTTATGAAAAGTTAGTTACAAAACATAATTAGAGGTGGAGACCATAGACTAGTACTTTTAGAGTGTATTGTAAGCACAACTATGTCAATTATGAGTGTGATTTTTTGGTTGAATTTCAACCTTATGTCTAGTCAAATAATTGTAAGAGGCTTGTGAAAGAAAACTTGGGTTGAATTAACTTGTAAAGGTTGAAATTTCGCAAAAAAATCTCACAATTGACTTAGTTGTGCTTCCAACACATTCCAGAATCATCGATTTATTGTATATGTCTCTAATTAGTTATTTATGGTTATTTTTTTTATAACAAAAACTAGTCGGAAGGATCCGATTAAGAAATCATTTTCTCTCAAATATTTTTTTTGTAGTTCATTTTTCACTGGTTCATTTTTTGTGCCTCTAGAATCAAATCATTTTTTTCCTTCAATGAGATTTTTCATTAACAAGTTTCTAACTCACAAATATTTTCTCTCTCTCTCTCTCTCTCTCTCTCTCTAATATTTCATATTCTGTCTCATATATTTAACATAAAGGCTAAGCAACTCACAAGGATTAATTTTTATATAAGTGTTACGAAATCAGCAAGTATACCGTTCGTTTGAATAATAAAGTGATAAGTGAGTTATCGTCCCACAGAGATTGTATACCAATTGTATTATAACTTGTATCTAAAAGTTGGATAAATAAAATGTTTGCAAAAGAATGAGTTGGTAGTTGAGTAACTAAAAGTAAAGACAAGATTAAAACATAAATATAAGCTATGAGCAAACAAGGTAAGTTGTGACAAGATAAAGAAAGCGTAGCCAGGGCACCCACACTCGATGATTCCTTCTAATGAATAAGTATCGCTCACTACATCAATTATCTAAGTTACTCAGCGGTTGTGTTCGTCACATATTAGTTATTCATCAATTCCTCAATGAAATAACTCTTTAACCCACTTGAAAGTTCTAATCCCTTAGTCACCTTCCTAGGGTTAAGCATTAAGCAACACTAGAATAAGCTACAAGCATACATTTCTATCCCTAGATAATGTAAAGCAAGTCACTACACTTAGTTCCAAGACTAGAACCTCAATATTCCTATTGTGAACCCTAGCTTTTAACTCTTAACTAGATTGATCAAGTCCAAGAAAGAGATAGACAACATTCAAGCAAAGTGCAGTAAAATAACCTTTGATAAATGAATAATAGCATTCAATACATTTCAATGGAAGTTTACATCAAGTGCTTAACCCTAGCTACAAAATAGAACTAGCCAAACCTAATCATGGCTAGCCTTGGTACATCAAAAAGAAACATGCCTAGCTGAAGCATAAAGAAGAAGAAGATGGAGAAAGGTCTCCACTTGAGTCTTCAACTCCCAAGCCAAAGCCAAGCTCTCCAAGCTTCTTAAAACCCTTTGTGAGCTATTTTTCGTCCAGTAAAAGTGTCTTCAATGCAGTGGGTTCAAGCATATATATGGGGGAAGTGAAAGTCCAGGATTGCCCTCTGTCAGCTTTTAAAATTACACAAACAGCGAACTCCCACACTGGTAGCGTCGGATTCACGCTAGTGGCACGGACAGACAGAGGACATGGCGTGAGGGGCGTGGGATTCACGCTAGTGGCGCCAATTGGATCAGCCTATTTCCTTCATCCCCGGCGCTGGTGGCGCTATTCCCACGTTGATAGCGTGGGTTGGCAGAGGGTGTGGCGCCAGTGGCGTGAGGTTCACGCTGGTAGCGTGAACTGGCCGCAAGTACTGCTTGAAAATCTTGACTCTCACGCTGGTAGCGTGAGAGTGGCGCTGGTGGCGTGAGTTCCTCTGAACCAGGCAGCTTTTAATTGATGCAATCTTGCTGGAAAATTCCCAAATTTAGCTGAAATATGGAAACAAAGGAATAATCACAATTGGTGGCATTTATGGACAATTATCAGTGATTTATGACTGATTCCTTGCTTCTATTGGCTTGGAAAGCACTATATGCTAGGAGCATATCAAATAATTTCCAGATTTAGATATTGTTGTCCTCAGCAATGAACAAAAAATTTTAGTGGGAAGCAAGGATTCAATATTTCAAGCACAACATTGAACAACAATCCCAAAGCTTAGAATGCTATAAATGACTGAATCACATCAAAAACTTCAAACCAAGATTTTCAAATCTATCAAACATTGAAGTATAACTTGAATACTCCTCACCCAGGCAATTATTCATTCATCACTCAAGTGTCTGGGTATTATAATCTCTCAATCCATCACAGCTCTAGCACTACCATAAGCTTGATCTTATTCTCAAGGTCCTAAAAGTAAGAAACAATAACACATGCATAGTTGGTCAAAAGGTCTTGATAAGATTGTAACTTGGCCTGACTTAAGGGTATGAGTATTTTGGGAAGTGACTAACAAACATAGAGCTTGAACTCTGCTAATTTCAGATACATTCAGATCTAAGTTGGGGTTTTCACTCCATTACTCCTTTTTATCATTTTCTTTTCTTTCTTCCTTTCTTCACCTTGCATTTTCTTTCTGTTGATTTCTTGGCTTCTATTGAAGACCATTCTTTACTTTTCATTCCTTAAGCTTCTAATGGAATTCACCTTGATTTTTATATTCTTTTTCTTTCTGAACCACTTAGCAGTCCAATCTCACTTAAGGTAGAGGAATTAATGTGGTTAATGTGTTGTATCAGGTGATTGAACAAAAAGGTGTCAAGCTCAAGGGGCTAGCAATAGTAATATTTCAAGGAAGTCTATTTGGCCCAAACTTAATAAAACAAAATGCCTTTATCACATCAACCATGAATACATCAGAGAAACAGATCAAGTTCTAGTGTACTATCACAATGAGGTATCTCTCCGAAGAAAATAACTGTATAAGCACAATTCTCACTGGCTATGGTATCAAGCTAGAATCATGATGATATCAGATCAAACATTGCTTTCCATTTCAAAATGAAACTCAATCATACAAGCATTCACACTCAGTTCATGTTCCAAACAACGTCATGCCATAATTCATGTCACCAAAGCTTCCAAGATATCAACACATTCACTGATTTGGCAATTCTAACTCTGAGGCATGCTTTTGCAAAAGTGTCTAATATGTACTCCTAAAAGTTAGGTTAAAATTAGACTCAGGATCAATTGTAGTTTCTGTACTCATTGATCCGCAAAAAAAAAAAATCTTTCAAATTTCAAAAATTTATGCCTATATCTGTTCAAAATTCACAAAAAGAAGGTTGTCACAAAAAAGATTCATCATTCACAAAAAGAATTTGTCCGACTAACGCTTGTTTTCTCAACTAACGTGACCTATTCCTAGATTTAATACTTTGTTGTCCTCAGCAATGACTCGCATACAACGACGCAACAAAATCAAACAACATGGAACGCGTTACTAGAGGAAACAAAATGCAAATCATACTTAATTAAATAAATCACTGCAGAAATGTTTAACGTGACCAAGCAAGTGCACCATCAGTTCACAAAAAGGTACGCAAAAAGTCTAAAACGGTAAAGTATTCAGAACATAAAACGGAAAATAAACATAAACATAAATAAAGAGAGAGGGATAGGTAATGTCAATGGGAATCAGCGAGGGGTATCATCCTCCATAGCGTCCTCGCCAGCTGCAGGTGGTGGAAATTCGAAGGCAAGTGGAGGAGGCTGTGACTGAAAAGTGGTAGGATCGATGGACAAACGCCTACAAATAGCTTCCAACATCTGCTGTTGAACCTCTAGCATCCGGTGCTGGCTGTCCAACTTTTCCTGCATCTGCAGATAGCTGGAAGAATCTTCATAGATGTGCTCACGACGAGGTGCATGGCTGGAAGAAGAAGCAGCTTCCTGATGTAGTGGAGGGGAAGTTGCTGGTGGAGGAGAAGCTGCTGGTGAAGGAGGTATTGGGATCTCAGGCTGGGGCTCCTCTAAATCATCCCGTGGTGCATGGCGAGGGCTTCTGGCGGCCATCTCCTCTGGAGTGAGCTCTGATGCACGAATTAGCTGCTTCTGAAGTGCATGCTTCACGCAGTCCAAGTAGGTCCGCAGAGACATGGTGGTGCCAACCTTCACATCTTTCAGCTCATCATCAGGAATCTCAAGACCTGCATGCATACACAGATGGAAAATGAGAGAAGAGCTAACAGGGAGTGGCTGCTGCAATCCTGGATCATGTGTAGAATCCGGTCAGAGAGGACAGAGGAGATATCAAGGTTAATCTCCCTCAGCAAGACATAAAGCAGGCAGGTGCGCTCAACATTGATGTCGGTCATGTTAGTAGAGGAAAGGATGGTGGAGTTGAAAAACTGATGCCAAAAGTCGGCCTCCGGATGCAGCTTTTGCCTCTTGAGTTTCTCTGGAATAAAGTTTGAACTCGACTTCATCTTCTAAGCAGAATATCTCGTAGTGATGCCGCGGTGAAGCTCATCCTGGGGCATGTCATCTCTGTATCTAGCCTTGCCAGTGCAAGGGAGATGCTGCATCCTGTTATAGCTCCGTGCGAAGCCACAATGACGGAGGCTCTGGTAGGATGTCTGGAGGAACCCCTTTATGAATTCGGGGTCAAACGGGACCACAACGCCTCTGACCCAGCTCCGTCTACGTTCTTCAACTGTCTCCCTGTCTACATTGGCCAGGAATTCCTTCAAGATTGAACTAGAGTTGGGTTCAGCAAAGCTGACCAATGTGTGCCACTGGCGTTAGGTGATAACCTCCAAAATGGGGGAACCAGCAGGTAAGGCCTCCCAGTCAATTCGCCTCTCTGAGATGATCTTTTTCTGTAAATACCATTTGTCAAAGCGGTCCTGATGCTCCTTAGAACGGAAACGGCCTTCATCGAAATCAGATGTTCTTGGGCGCTTGCTGCTTGCTCCTGTGGTGACTTTCTTCTTACCTTTATCCACCTGTGTTCCTTGAAATGCAGAAGAAATCCAATGTGCCACATGTATTCCACTAGGCTTTTTCAAAAACAGAATATGGCACCAACACTGGACATCCATAATTCCAGATTATTTGAAACCAAATTGGTGTCAATTATATTCACAAGTGTTACACATGGTTTCAAAGCTGCAGTTACATGCAAGGGAACCAAAGTGACAGGTAAACAGAGATAATCTTAGGCTCAGAGCAATATCATGAGGCATACAAGGTGCAGACAAGCAAATGCACACAACTGAAGTGAACAAGCCACTATGACAACATATAACCCAAGCAACAACAAATGCATAGAATTCCCAGATTTATTTCAAACAATGACTTACATAATTCATGTGCACATTGTGCATATCCCTCAAACACAATCAAATTCGGTTCAAAATAAATTGCAAGGGAGACAGCAAAATCTTAGAATTTATGTCAAGGGATGTATGTATGGGTAAATTGGCTATCAACTCAATGCAATTCAGAGAACCTATGGTGAGATTCATCTAGGAAAATCAGGACGCAAACATGAAAGCCATATAACATCCCTATTTTAAGCACAATTCCCAGATTTAATTCACACCATATCTCACATCAATGCGCTTCCCAGCAATGAATCAAGGCAATTTTCACATGTGTAATGATGAAGGAAGTCAGGCTAACAAATAGTAATCATGGTTTTTAAGAACTCGAGAATCCACTGAATTATGCAAAGCAATGCAATTCATAGATACCTTCCACTTTGAAACATGAGACATTCAACGGATACTCACAAAGCTAAGACTAACAAGTATGTGGACATCTAACTACCATCAACTCAATTTAAACAGTTTTGACTACAAGCAGTATAATAGAAATGAGCAACCCTAGGATCAGAGGATGATGGATAGCAAAATAATCCCACAAACCAATTACTATACAATTAAAAACAAATAAACTTGTCATGTCAATGATGTTCTCTTCTCCTGTGAGTGGCCCATATTTGGTGCTTCTGCACAATCAAAGAAGGGGTAGAAACATAGCAAATAGCAAAACAAGCATCCACTTCAGGATTGCAAGACCACATATAATCAAGTGTCAAAGTGTAAAAACCAGCCAGCGCTACTAGCGTGGTTGTCGCGCCACCAGCGTGGGCTGGAATTGTGCCCTAACCTATTGCAGAATTGGGTTCTCAACCCTAGGCTAACTATGGCATCACCAATGGTACCCAGAACATAATTGAAAAGTAATCTTACCTTGTCACGAGCCATGAAATGAAATGAGGATGAGGATTGCCAAAAAGATGGAAGCCCACGAGCACGAGAAAGAGAGCACAGTTTAAAGTTGAAAAAGAGAAGGAATGAAAATGGAAATGAGGTAGAGTAAATTAAAAGATGAAGGGGGAATTTAATTGTAGTTAAATGGAGGTTAAAAGGAAGTTAAATGGATTGGGAGGTTATGAGAAGTTGAAGGAATTAGGGGTTGAGGGAGAAAGGGGAAACTTCAGGAGTTAAGAACGGTTTTGGAAAAGTGAAGAGAAGTGAGGGTTTCAAATTTTCGAAAATTAAAAACTGTTTCAACAGTGACACGCTACCAGCGCTACATTCACGCCATTCGCGTGGTTAAGCAGAAAGGCAAAGGTATATGGTGCTCATGGCGTGGACTTCACGCCACTGGCGTGAGTTGCCAGAACAAACGGCACCAATAGCACCAAACTCACGCTGGTAGCGTGGTTTGGCAGAGAATTTTCTTTCTTTGTGTGCTCACTAGTGCTCTTGGCATCAAGCTCACGCCTCCAGCGTGGTATGCCAGAGGATATGGCGTTGGATGCGCCATGGTGACGCTGATGGCGCCAGAAACTTAGTGTAAAATACAGCCGACGCTGGTAGCGCCACGATGGCGCCGGTGGCGCCATTAACTTAGCATAGCTTCACACTTGCCTGAATTTAACTCTACATGACTAGAAACACTCAAAAGTCCTACTAATATGCACAATGAAAGCTACACTAACATGCCTTAAAGAAAAGAACAAAACAACAATGAAAAACACAATTGACCATGGATTATCTTAATTAACAATGAAACCCAAAAAAATGAAAGCAAAAAAGCCAATTACACTAATCTACCCTAAGGAAAAGAAGAAAATCCCATGAACAAGGAATGCACAATTGAGTTGCCTCTCAACAAGCGCTTGTTTAATGTCACGAGCCTGGCACAAATCCTTCAGGATTCAGGTGAGCTTAGAGGGACCAATACTGCATCCCTAGCAATTTGACCACCAGAGTATACCTTTAATCTCCATCCATTGACCTTAAAAGGTCTGTCAGCATCAAGTGGACAAATTTCGATCGTTCCATAGGGAAAGACCTTTGTAACTACAAAAGGACCAGACCACCGGGATTTGAGTTTACCTGGAAACAATCTCAGTCGAGAATTGTACAATAATACCTGTTGTCCAGGTTCAAATTCCTTCAGATACAGCTTTTTGTCATGCCACCTCTTGGTCTTTTCTTTGTAGATTCTTGCATTCTCATAAGCCGCAAGTCTAAACTCATCCAATTCATTCAATTGCAATAAGCGCTTCTCACTAGCTTTTGAGAGTTCAAAGTTAAGGAATTTGGTGGCCCACAAGGCTTTGTGTTCTAGTTCAACCGGAAGGTGACAAGATTTCCCATACACCAACTGATATGGTGACATACCAGTCAGTGTTTTAAAAGCAGTCCGGTAAGCCCAAAGAGCGTCATCTAGTTTCTTTGACCAATCCTTCCTGGAGCTTCCAACAGTCTTCTCTAGGATTCTCTTCAATTCCTTGTTGGAAATTTCCACTTGGCCACTGGTTTGAGGATGATATGGAGTAGCTACCTTATGGGTGACTCCATACTTTGTGAGCAAGCCTTCAATTTGCTTATTACAGAAATGAGTGCCCCAATCACTGATGATGGCTCTAGGAACTCCAAAACGGGTGAAAATGTTCTTCCTCAAGAAGTTTGCTACGACTCTTGCATCATTAGTGGGTAGTGCCACTGCTTCTACCCATTTGGAGACATAATCAACTGCCACCAAGATGTATTGGTTGGAATATGACTTGGGAAAGGGTCCCATGAAGTCTATTCCCCAAACATCAAATAGCTCAACCTCTAGGATGTTGTTGAGGGGCATCTCATCCTTACGGGATATGTTACCCGTCCTTTGGCACCGATCACAACTTTTTACAAACGCTTTGGCATCCTTGAATAATGTGGGCCAGTAGTAACCACTCTATAAGACTTTGTGAGCGGTTCTGTTGCCCCTGAAGTGTCCTCCATAACTTGAAGCATGGCAATGCCAAAGAATCTGGGGAACCTCAAACTCAGCTATGCACCTTCGGATAATCCCATCAGCACATTGAAAGTACAGGAAGGGATTGTCCCAATGGTACCTCCGGGCATCATGGAAGAATTTCTTCTTCTGTTGTCATGTGAAGTCCTCAGGGATTGCTTCTACAGCCTTATAATTTGCCATATCCGCAAACCAAGGAGCATTGGTGACAACCGTCATCTGCTCATCCGGGAATGACTCATTAATTGCTGGCTCTGGCCCATCTTGCAGATTTTTGTCCTGAATCCTAGACAAATGGTCAGCTACTTTGTTTTCCACCCCAGCTTTGTCTCTGATCTCTAAATCAAACTCCTGAAACAAGAGAATCAGCACAATAGGCGTGGCTTGGCATCCTGCTTAGTCAACAGATACTTGAGAGAGCATGGTCAGTGAAAACAATTACCTTAGAACCAATCAAGTAAGGTCTAAACTTGTCCAATGCATATACTACAGCTAGCATCTCTTTTTCAGTGGTAGCATAATTAACTTGTGCTTCATTCAAAACTTTGCTAGCATAATATATCACATGGAGAAGCTTATCCTTACGTTGACCAAGAACAGTCCCAATAGCATAAGCACTTGCATCACACATTAACTCGAAGGGTAAGTTCCAATCAGGTGCCGTCAAGACAAGCGCGGTTGTGAGCTTTTCCTTCAACACATTAAATGCATTGAGGCAAGCTTCGTCAAAGATAAAATCAGATTCTTTAGTTAACAGTTGGCTAAGGGGCTTTGCAATTTTGGAAAAATCTTTAATAAACCTCCTATAAAAGCCGACATGGCCCATAAAGCTACGCACATTGTTAACATTAGTGGGAGGAGGCAGCTTTTCAATTAACATCAACTTGGCCTCATCTACTTCAATCCCTTTTGAAGAGATTTTGTGGCCTAGAACAATGCCATCTCGCACCACAAAATGACACTTCTCCCAGTTCAAAACAAGATTGGTTTCTTGGCATCTTTTTAAAACTTTAGACAAATTAGATAAGCATGCATCAAAACAAGAACCAAAAATTGAAAAGTCATCCATAAACACCTCTAGAAATTTTTCAACCATACCAGAAAAGATGAAAAGCATACACCTTTGGAATGTTGCAGGCGCGTTACACAGGCCGAATGGCATCCTTTGGTATGCAAATACTCCAAAGGACAGGTGAATGCAGTCTTTTCTTGGTCCTCCAGTGCCACGAGAATCTGATTGTAGCCGAAATATCCATCCAGAAAGCAATAATAGGCATGGCCGGCTATCTTTCTAGCATCTGGTCAATGAAGGAAAGTGGGAAGTGATCCTTTCTGGTGGCATCATTCAATCTTCTGTAGTCCACGCACATCCTCCACCCAGTGATGGTTCTGGTAGGTATCAAATCATTATTGTCATTCTGAACCACGGTCACCCCACCTTTCTTCGGAACGGTTTGCACCGGGCTCACCCAGGCGGTGTCTGAAATGGGATAGATCATCCCTGCATCAAGAAGCTTCACCACCTCTTTCCTGACCACTTCTTTCATCATTGGGTTGAGTCTTGTCTGCGATTGCCTTACAGGTTTCACATCATCCTCCATAAGGATCTTGTGAGTGCAAAATGAGGGATTGATACCCTTTAAATCAGAAATAGACCACCCAATGGCAGATTTGTGCTCCTTGAGCACCTTTATCAGCTTAGCTTCTTCATCCCCAGATAACCCCTTGTTGATGATGAGGGGGTATGTCTCTTCCTCTCCCAAGAATACATACTTGAGAGCTTCTGGTAGCTCCTTCAATTCTAGCTTTGGTGCCCCAAGAACTATGTCAATTTCCTTCTTCTCTAACACCTCCATTGCTATCTCTTTCATTTCTTCAATGGTGATCACATCTTGAGCCTCCATAATGTCTTCAAATTCTTGCTCAGGAGACTTTTCTGTGTACACCACCTCTTCAATCACATCGATACTGAAGCAATCATTCTTATCTGATGAATTCTTCATAGCATCAAAGACATTGATGATTATGGATTCATCATCCATTCTGAGCTCTAGCTTCCCTTTCTCCACATCAATCAAAGCACGGGATGTGGCTAGGAATGGTTTCCCTAATAGAAGCGGTATATTACTTTCCTCTTCTATATCTAGCACTATGAACTCTGTTGGAAAGATAAACTTGTCAACCTTGACAAGAACATCTTCAATGACTCCACTGGGCCTTCTCAATGACCGGTCAACTAATTGGAGAGACACCATGGTTGGCTTCATTTCAGAGATGCCCAATGATTTACACACAGTCAATGGCATCAAATTGATGCTAGCTCTGAGATCACATAATGCACGTCCAACATTCACGTTGCCAATTGCAATTGGAATGTTGAAGCTTCCAGGATCTCTAAGCTTGGGAGGGACTTTCTTCTAAATGATTGCACTGCATTCTTCAGTTAAGACCACCTTCTCACATTCTTGCAACTTATGCTTTCTGGATAACAAATCCTTCATGAACTTAGCATAATTGGGCATATTAGCTAAGGCTTCAGCAAAGGGAATGTTAACTTGCAGCTTTTTAAACATTTCCAGAAATTTTGCATACTGCTTTCTCTGTGCTTGTTTCAAACCGGGAAAAATCCATTGATTTCTTAGGAGTTGTAGCAGGTAACTCCTTCTTCTCAGGCTTGTCTGAAGGTACTTCTACCACTGGTTCCGCAGCAACTATGGTAGTGGTTTCTTCTTCAGCTTTCTTTGGTCTTCTCTCAGGCCTTCCTAGAGGTTGGACCATAATTCCACTCCTCGTAGTAATAGCTTTAATATGCTCTTTAAGATTCACTATCGTATCACTAGGAAATTGCCCTTGAGGCCTGTCAGCAAGTTGCCTGGATAACTGACCAATTTGGTTCTCCAAATTCCAAATGGAAGCATCTTGGTTCTTGTGATGAGCTCTAGTCTCATTTATAAATGCATTCGTGGTTTGGATGTGGTCATTAGTTGTTTTGGCCAGCTGCATCATTGCTTTCTCCAAGTCGGATGGCTCCTTGGTTGGAATCAATGGAGGTTGCAAGTAATGATTGGATTTGTAATCCAAACCTCCACCTTGAATCCTCCTCTGGTAATTACTCCCCAAGGCATGATTTGGATTCCGCTAATAATTCTGGGGTGGTCTTTGGTCATATCAAACGCCATTTACTTGGATCGGATCAGTGGGGCATTCATTTGACTCATGTTCTCCTTGGCAATACTCACAAATAATTGAGCTTGCACGGATAGATAATGCTTGAGCTTTGGAAACTTCAAGCTTATCAAATTTTGCATTAAGAATGGCCAACTGCTGTGACAACAACTTTTGCTCAGCTAGCATGGCATCACTACTACCTAAATGAATAACCTCTCTTTTGGCTTGAGCGACGATGCTTTCATTCTCATGTCTGGCCAATGAGTCAATCAGCTCATAGGTTTGAGCTGCAGTTTTGGACCTAATACACCCTTCGGCTGCACCATTCACCACTAGTCTTGATTCGGGTGTCATTTCGTTGAAGGAAATGCGCACCTTCTTCCCGACCGGCATGTCATATTGGGGGCATCTCCGGATTAATTCTTGGAATCGGTTCCAAGCTGCACACAAAGTCTCTCCTCCATGTTGAGTAAAGTTAGTGATCTCGTTCACCAATCGATTATACTTTTCCATGGAAAAATACTGAGCGAAGAACTTGGTGACCAATTCATCCCAGGTGGTGATACTGTTAGAGGCTTGTCGATCTAACCACTTGAGAGCCTTCCCCTTCACAGCAAAGGGAAATAGCCGCAATCTAATTGCATCATCTGAGACTCCTTGATGCTGGATGGTATCACAAATTCTCAGAAATCTGTCCGCAAAGTCGTGAAGATCTTCATCATCCTCTTCACCGAACTGGCTTCGTTCCACCAAACTGATTAGTGAAGGGTGGATATCAAAGTTATTCGCTTGTATCGGCGGTCTGACAATGCTAGATGTAGGTCGGGTAAAGAGACGAGCTAGAATGTCCTCCATGAGTTCATCTTCTGTCCTAGGCGGATTGTTGTTTCTTTTCGCCATTTCTAGTTCAACTTCTTCTTCTGGTGGTTGTGAACTAGAAGTCACTACTTCTTTTCTCAGTCTAGCTGCTTTCCTATTCCTCTTGGCGGTTCTTTCTATTTTTGGATCAAATTGAAGAGAGGCAAGATCAGCTGTACCTCACATAAACTCAAGAAGCAGGTAAGTAACAAAAGAATTCCAAGCTTAAAGATAAAAAGTTATGATAAAATTGGCAAAACCAATCCCTGGCAACGACGCCAAAAACTTGTTGCGAAATCGTCAAGTATACCGTTCGTTCAAGTAATAAAGTGATAAGTGAGTTATCGTCCCACAAAGATTGTATACCAATTGTATTATAACTTGTATCTAAAAGTTGGATAAATAAAATGTTTGCATAAGAATGAGTTGGTAGTTGAGTAACTAAAAGTAAAGACAAGATTAAAACATAAATATAAGCTATGAGCAAACAAGGTAAGTTGTGACAAGATAAAGAAAGCGTAGTCAGGGCACCCACACTCGATGATTCCTTCCGATGAACGCGTATCGCTCACTACATCAATTATCTAAGTTACTTAGCGGTTGTGTTCGTCACATATTAGTTATTCATCAATTCCTCAATGAAATAACTCTTTAACCCACTTGAAAGTTCTAATCCTTTAGTCACCTTCCTAGGGTTAAGCATTAAGCAACACTAGAATAAGCTACAAGCATACATTTCTATCCCTAGATAATGTAAAACAAGTCATTACACTTAGTTCCAAGACTAGACCCTCAATATTTCTATTGTGAACCTTAGCTTTTAACTCTTAACTAGATTGATCAAGTCCAAGAAAGAGATAGACAACATTCAAGCAAAGTGCAGTAAACTAACCTTTGATAAAAGAATAATAACATTCAATACATTCCAATGGAAGTTTACATCAAGTGCTTGACCCTAGCTACAAAATAGAACTAGCCAAACTTAATCATGGCTGGCCTTGGTACATAAAAAAGAAACATGCCCAGCTGAAGCATAAAGAAGAAGAAGATGGAGAAAGGTCTCCACTTGAGTCTTCAACTCCCAAGCCCTAGCCAAGCTCTCCAAGCTTCTTAAAACCCTTTGTGAGCTATTTTTTGTCCAGCAGAAGTGTCTTCAACGCAGTGGGTTCAAGCATTTATATGGGGGAAGTGAAAGTCCAGGATTGCCCTCTGTCAGCTTTTAAAATTACACAAACAGTGAACTCCAACTGTAATACCTTGAATTTCAAATACGTAACTAAGCTTAGGTTAAGCCCATGCTTAAAGATAATGATGAGGTTTAGTATTGTTTTAGAGGAAGGCTTGAGGAAGAGAGGAGGAAAATTGATTCTGGCCTATGGCGCTAACCGCGCGGCGTTTGGCGCGAGTCGCGCCATATGCACAAGATAGGCAGATTGGCTCTGCCATG
>PYAF01004465.1:61552-79317 GCA_007407185.1 Glycine tomentella
CCCCCCCCCCCCCCTCTCCCCTCTCCATGGAAGCAGTCGTTATCAATTTCAAATCCCAAGCCATTGGAATTTATTTACTGCAGCAAAGAGAAATTCGCTACTACGGATTCCCAATGACCACCTGAACTGAAAAAGAGTTGGTACACACTCTGGTGAAATATCAAACACAACAGATCTCTAGATATTGTTCTGCATGTACGGAAAGGCATAATCAAATCTCAATCGTTGAATATCCAAAAACAAGCAAAAATTTTAAAGGGAGAAAGAAAGAAAGAGGGTGGTGGTAGGTCCTATAGGAAAGAAGCACTAACTTTCATTGTTCATGCATATCTTGATTAAGTCCTGCAAGACTTTGTCTGGAATATCTTGTTCACTGGCCTACATTGGCTCATGTTTAGGAGTGTCATTTGTTTTTATTATATGCAACTTTGTGGTCCCCACTCCCCTATCCTTTCCTACATTACAGTGAACTTACAAATATACAAAAATACATTAAATTAAAGTATATGTTTATACAAATACAAAAATATTCATATAATCATATTATAACATCCCCCCACCCCTCTCTCTCTCTCTCAAAATCATTCAAGCACTCACACACATATACAGACACATTGCAGCTCCAGCTTTTCCCTTGCTTCCCTCTCTCACACAGCCTGTCATGCCTAATTATTAACCCCTTGATTCTTGTTTTAAAATTTGAGCTGGTTGCTTTGTTGTTTGTGTCTAACTAAAGGGTTGAACAAGAACAACAAAGAGTTTTTGATGTTGTTTCTATGAGCTTTCTCCAAATTCCCCTTGAAGTGCACACTAACTTGGATTAATGCTTCCTTTAACTTTCCTTTTCCAACCATGACTCAAGAAGAGCCATAGAGAATTGGCCACTTGTTTTGTTAGAATTGGTTTTATTAGTGAGACTAACCTATGGGAAAAAATGCTGGCATGAGGGACGAAGATGCTCAATGAACTTCATCACAGAAAGCTGCAATTTTGGTACTTCTTACAACAGGTGATCTTTTACATCAACTGTAAAGCAGGCATATCAAGTTCTAATGATAAAAGTATTTTTATTCTCTTATTTTTTCTTCTTTGGTGTGGAGTCTCCAAACAAATATGGTGAGAAGGTAATGCAATTCTTAGATTTAATGCTTCTTATGTTTATCCTCAACTGAGAAAATTGATGGCCATTTCTGATTGCTCTGGAAGTGGTATTCATGTCCATCCATGGTGATGCATAAAAAAGTTCCAAGAATAACATAAAAGGAAAATTTTATGTTGACTTGTTTGTTCATGTTCTTGACTTTTAAACTCCTTGTGTTTGTGTGAATGGTGTATTCTTTTAATTTTCTTGAATTCTTTTCTGAGTCTCTGTTTGAGCTTCATCAGATAACAACAAAGTTTAGTTTGTCTTACCTTTAGTTTCCTTTTCTTTTCATGGAGCCTAGCTTTATAAGGAACAATTTGAAATGAACACTTTTCTGTGCCTAATTTCTAAGAATAGTAAATCAAGATCAATGATATGGGCCTTGCCTTAATGCTAGTGATGCTTTCATCCCACACACAGACCGACATAAATGCCTGCACCTAATTTTCATTATTTCATTCTTCTTCAGCATAATGGAAATGCTTGTTTGCACTTTGAACCTTTCTAAGCAAAATTCTCTGTCCCCTCTGTACTTTTGGTTAGTAAAGTTGCCCCTGTTTTGACAAATTTATTCAAACATCAAACTAGTACCTTTGCAATATATGGCTCTATATCTATGCACCTAAAAAGGAAGCAACAAAAAAATCTTGCATTTAATGTTTGCACACGATATGAAGCTTATATTATGACTAGTTTTTTGGGATTTCGATATTCCATATGTGAGTTCTTTAGTTTCTTCACTTTCAAATGAATTAATTATGGTATGATTACCTGTTAAACATTGTTTCTATTAGTATTTAATGTTTCCAGACATTTTTAGTTAACATTAGAAACAGATAAAGAATTGATATGTTTCATTCATTATTTCTGTTGAGCATAAGCATATAATAAAAGGCATTTTTCCAATTGCTGATGCATTACTCAACACTCACTAGGCACAGAACTTAAAAAACTATTAATTTTCTTTTACAGGCATGGGAACTAAAATTGAATATTCCATAAATCTTCTAGCATCCTCAGTAGACAGCAACAACTTCATTGTGGGTGGTGTGGATGTCTGGGAGCATTATCAGAACAAAGGAGAGACTAACAAACATTGTAGTATTGGAGTGAATAAATTGCAAGATCCAATGGATAGGATGCTTGACAGAAACAACATAGAGTCCATCAAAAAGACAATGCAGATGCATGAGGAAATCTTCAAATACCAGGTATCACATCCATGATGTAGATTTATCTTCTCATCTTAACAATACAAAATTCAGGTTGCCATTCAATTTGTACCAGAAATGTTGACATAGGGTGGATCAGAGGGCTTGCTTTGGTTCTAAATTCATGTTGTGTCATGATTGAATGTGTGGGAATAACACATTAGTGTCTCACATTGGTTGAATTAATGAATTTGGGTCAATTGGTTACAATCCTAGAAAGTTAAGTGTTGTTTGGTGTGAGAAAATACTTTTAAAAATATAAAACTGTTACCTAATTTTTATTTTTTATTTTCTAAAAAATTATAAAATGAAACAGTAAAAACAATTTTACTTTTTATTGTTTTCACTATATCATGTATCAATTTTTTTATAATAAAAAAGTGACATTTTTATAAATAAATGAAATAAGAAATTTCTCGAACCAAATACTACCTATACTCCAAAAACCCAACAGAATTGGAAGCAAAGTACTTATCCCTCTTGACTGTTACACCAATTAAAAAGTGTCATGTAAAGGATAAAAGAACTGACAAGTGTGTTACTACTTTTTGATTGGGGAATGGGGGATTGGGAATGAGAAAGAAGAGGGACATGTGATTTCAATCCAACAGAATGAGAGACTTTTCACCTTTTTATTAATCTTTGGAGGGCACTGTACAATAAATTGCTAGTAACATACAATCATTATTCTTTTGACTGTGACCATGCTGATGTCAAAATAAATGTAATAAGATGTCCTACATTCTGTGACATCTGTACTGTATGTATCCATGGCCACATTTCAATAATCCTATTAGTCATACTAATTATTTGTTCACAATTCCTAATACACACCATATGTAACATTATTTTGTCAATTTGTAGAGATCTCTTTTCACATCCCAATGATGTTTTTATTGTGTGAGAAAGAACAATATGGCATGCTGAAATTTCAAGCTATTACTAGTTGGCAGTTAATTATGAGTGTTTGGAATTTGTAGGTGAGGGAACTACACAGAGTATACAGTGTTCAAAAGATCCTGATGGATGACCTAAGAAAGGAAACAAAACAAAAGAAATTTTGGACCCCTATGAATGGCATAGACATAAGCCATTCTCATTTCCTTCAACAACAACAACAAACTACTACTACACTAATTTCTTATGGGCATGATTCCCATGTCCAAAGTTTGAGAGAGGACTTATGCTCAAAGGAAAGGAGTGGAAGCTGTTCTGGAGAGACCATAAAGACGCAAAGGGGTTTTGACCTAGAAAGGCCTTCTGAGAGAGACATTTTTGGTGGCGGCTGTGATGAACATGAGGCAGGACCTAGCTCCTACACTGCACTAGAGAGATGCAAAATAAGCAGCAACAATGATGGCTATGATGAAGATATGGAAGTGGATTTGACTCTAAGCATAGGAGGAGGAAGCGAAGTTAATAAGAAGAAGAATAGTAGTAGTAAGAAACCTTATCTGCTTCCATTAGGGTGCTCAGACTCACCCGATGGGAAAACTAGGGAGCTAAATTCTTCTGTCTCTTTCCAATCAGATAGGGTGGGAGATTTCAGTGACCCCACCACCCCTATGAGCAGCTCAAGTGTGACATTTGATCAAGAGAGAAAGGGGCCACATTGGCTTTCTCAAGGTTTAAAGCTTAAATAGGAGAGAGTTTTAACTTGTTTGATTGTATTATGATGTTTCCTTCCTCCTCTCTCAACTCTACATGGACCACTGAATTTTTATGGTTCGTGTGTTCAAATTCCTAGACTAGATTTTTTTTTTTTTTACTTTATTCCAATAAATGGATAACTTATACTCCCACCTCTGAGTGTCCCTTTCTGTAAATAGGTAGAGTGAGTTTGATGTAGTTCTTAGTTCTTAAGTTACTTTCTTGTCCTACATATTATTTTCAAACCTAAATGCTATTTATTGTAAAAGCAGAACCTAGTACTAGTTGGCACTATATGTGAATTTAAGTATACAATGAGTGGCCTTTGTGAAAAGACTATATCAAATCAAAATGGTTAAGGTTCCCTTTTGGCCCAAATTCTTGCTTTGAAAATGATGTTATTCTGAACCTTATTTTGTAAATAAAATAAATGCACTACCACCAAGTAGGATAAGAGAATGACAAGCCAATGGGCAACTTCTCAGAAATGGATATCAACATCATTCCTTTACACATTGTGGAAAAAAATCAGTCTTCCAGAAGAATGTAGTATAGTATGTACTCAATACTCCTATTAAAATCACAAAATCATGACACTTTATATGTATAGTTATTTTTTGCTATTTTAAAAAATATGACAAAAATAAGAAAAAAATTGTCAAATTAAGAGTGATATCCGGCAGAAGTGTAAATAGTACAGCAGTACTGAAAATTTGCTCCCAGATTGTGTCCCTCGTTGCAAAATAAATTGTGACAAAATGCACTATTGTGTGCCCAGAAGTTGTTACTGATTCATTTGTACACTCTTAATGCAAGTTGTTTGAAATAAAATATTAAACTCCGTAGTCCTTTCTGAGCAAAAGATTTTGAACACTTGCTAATTGATGGGACCTCATGACACAAGATAATGTTAGGCAATTTCTTGGCTGCTAGACTTTGGCCTCGTTGCATTCCTTCATAAGGCTAATTACACGACAACCCGCAAATACTAATGTGTTTCCAACATTTTATTATGCCATCTGCTTTATAGAATTTTGGTCAGTTTTTTGGCATCGAAAAAATTCTTCAAAAATGGGTTTATTTTAAAGTGGATATGTACGGATGTATACCTTTCAATTTCAACACATGAAAATGGCAATGAATCAATGATAAATATATCCTTACTTTTACTTGCTTGTTTCAAATGAGTCTCATGCTGTTATCCACTAAGATTGACTCAGTGGCTGGGAATTTGAATGATTTCCATCAGTTATTGAGTTCTAAATTTTAATCTCAATACCGCTATATATTTTGTATATAAACGAAAGAAGCCTAGTTTTTTTTTTCATCTTGAATTCTCAGGTGATGTTATATATTGTTAATAAGAAAATATATTTATACAATCAATCAGTTAGAATTCTTTTTTAATACAACTTTTAAAATAATTATTACAAATAATAATTTAGTATATAAAGTATAAAAGATCATTTGTTTTATTTGTGTATTTTAATTAAATTCTTTTATTTTTGGGCAAGAAATGAATCTGCAAAATTACTCCAGAGCGTAACTGTCAAATTTTTGAATCGATTATATCGTACGATTCATGAACAAAATCAATGAAAAACTTAAAAATGAATGATTCAGTACCCAAAACATTTGTTAACTAATGCTTAAATTTCACATGTCATTAAGGAAATAGTAAACTCCAACAATACCATAATGCCGTCATAAGCCAAAAATCGTCAATAAATTCGCAAGTCATAATTCTTTATATGTTCCAACTAAGTGATA
This sequence comes from Glycine tomentella, assembly GCA_007407185.1. Lineage (NCBI taxonomy): Eukaryota > Viridiplantae > Streptophyta > Magnoliopsida > Fabales > Fabaceae > Glycine > Glycine tomentella. The sequence goes on from PYAF01004465.1 coordinate 67,328, forward strand.
GTTCATTCTGAGTGTACTACCCCACATAATGTTTGTGGACATCTAACAATAATTACGTTTAAAATGTAAGCTACTGTCAAGAGTAGTAGAATGTTCCCACATAAACATCTTTTTTTTTTTTTTTTTCTAATTTTCTTAATTACCCTTGGGAGCCACATAAAGTGAAGCTTAAGATGAAAACCGAGAAATACAACCAAATTATAAGGTGCATATAGTATGATATCACTCTCTGAGGCACGCTTTCATTTCGATCAACAAACACAAACAAAATAATAGAGCAGCCAAATAAAACATAGTTTATGACTGAGAAGTTATGGATTGTCACAATTTTTCTTAAAAATTTTAAAGCAGTGTTTGTTTAAACCACATGCAATACTCAAAACTCGATACTTCTTATTAAGTTAGAACAATTCTACGCCAATTGATCCACATGTTTGTTGGTATTAAGATAGTGTTTGATATAGTACTTTGAGTTTTTCTTCTTTTAAAAGATAGAGTCATTTTAATTAGTTTTTATACAAACTTTGTTTTTTTTAATTTATTTACTAAAAGAAGTTACTTCTATATTTTAAGAGCTTTTTAAATTTGTGTTTAAAAGTTCAAATAAAATTAGGACAAACACCATCTGAATCACACTTTTAATAATAATTTTCTATTTAAGTGTTTTTGGTCTTTTAAAAAGTAAATTTTTAATTATTCCTTATTCAAATTTTATTCATATTTAATTCTTAAAATTATAATAAAAAAAAAGTAGGAGTGGGGTGATGAAAAATGCTGTCAAAAAATCATGGGCCCAAAATATAGGCTTCCATTGAAGGTAATTACCTAATGCACTTCATTTTTTACTTAGTGCACTTCATAAACTAAAATAATCAACTAGTATGAACTATTATGCCCCTTGGTAATGTTTTACTCCACCCCGGCCCTGCTACCAGGGACGACATTGTGGTGATGGAGCCGGCGATGGGAGAAGGCAATGAGGGAGATGCACGACAGCGAAGGAGTCCAAGAGAGTAACCATCGCAGAATTGAAGCAGAGATCGAATTCAAGAAAAAATCATAATTCTGGACTGAGTAATCTGGAATACTCAACCCTAAAGTATTAACAATGTCTTAACAATGTCCACGTATGTACGACATCAATTGGTGAGTTATAAAAATGCATTTGCTAAGCATGAAAGAAAACTTAGGACCGAGGTGCTACACTGGAGACATGCTTTGAATAAATCTGCTGATTTATCCGGAATTGAGTCATCAAAATTTCAGTGATCTCTTTTCCTTGATAAATGTTCAGTATTTTCTAGTTTTTATTTAGTTTATACGCATATTATATTTTTATTTTTATTTTTATGTTCAATAAAGTGGCTGGTTAAGTTGCAAAATAAAATTAATGTTAATTTTTAATTTTTTTCTTCAGCAGAATATATGCTTATTAGTTATTACTTTTGCATTATATAATTTTAGCCAAATGGCATTGTCCTAAGATTCTGATAGAAACAACTATGCTTTTTTGGTCCATTGAATTTAGACGTTAAATTACAATTAAGTAATAATTATAGAGATATTAAGTTTATGAACCATACTATGAAATTGTGGAAAATAATTATTAAACATCGCTTGAGAAAGGAGACTAAGATTTCTGTAAATCAATTTGGATTTATACCAGAAGATGTACCATATAAGCTATTTTCTTGATGCGACAATTAATAAAAAGGTATCGAGAAAAGAAGAAAAACTTACATATGGTGTTCATAAATTCTGAGAAAATATATTATAAGATTCCAAGAAAAGTTTTATGATAGATTCTTGAGAAGAAAAAAGTACCATTAAAATATGTTAATGCAATCAAAGAAATGTATAATGAAATTATAACATATGTGAAAATTTGTAATAAAATATCAAGATATTTTCACTATAGGTGTATATCAAAGTTTAACTCTTAGTCCTTATCTTTTTACCTTAATAATAAATAAACTATAAAAGATATTTAAGAGGAAGCGTCATTTCTATACTATATGTAAATCCCATAGATAAGGAGATTTTTCTAGATCTGACTTGTTTCTTTCTTAGATTAAATGTAATGTTAACTGTGGAAGGGCTAAAATATTAATTGAAAGATAATAAAGATGATAATTTAGTGCTTTGTATTAGACAGATTGAAAGATAAAGCTCTTATAATTTTTTCTAAGGATAATTATGTATCTACGCATGTTAGTATAAACGAAATGGCGTGGGGGATTGTGCATCGAAAGTCCAATCTACCTGGAAGCCGTAGTCGGTTGTGGGATTCTGAAGACATTTATGAGGCATTGAAAAATGGCAAGGTCAGCCTAGCTTAAAATTTCCTGTGAATAACATTTAATTTATTTATTTTGTGTGTGCGACTTTTGATGATTTTAAATTTTTTTCTTCTATATTGATGGCAGGGTACTGAAGCAATTAGAAGCATGCTAATTGACATGCGGAAGATTAAGAAGCAGAAGTTAAGCCCTCACATATTTGCTAAGATGGGTAGATTACATTTTCTGGAAATTTATGGGGAATATAATGATGAACTAAGTTTTCTTGCTGAAGAGCTTCAACTAAACTAAGATTTCTTCAATGGAATTGTTACCCTCAAAAATCCTTTCCATAAAATTTTTCTCTGGAAAGACGTGTAATATTGAATTTGCTATACAAAAAAAGGGAAAAACTTTGGGATGGAGTCCAGGTAAATATTCGTGTCTCACTTATATATATTTTTTAATCAAATAATACAAAATTAAGTGATTTAGCTGGTGATTAATCTTCATTTTGTTTGATTAGATTACAGAATCTGGTGAATTTAAAACAACTTGACCTCCGTTATTCTCAGGTGTTGAAGGAGCTGCCGGATTTATCAGAAGCTTCAAATCTTGAAATACTGATTCTTAAGAGTTGTGTTAGCTTGACTAGGGTGAATCCATCTGTTTTCTCTCTGCTCAAACTTAAGAAATTGGATATTGAGTGGTGCCTGTCCCTTACCATACTCGCAAGTGATTCCCATTTATGCACCTTGAGTTATCTAAACCTTGATTCGTGCAAGAATCTAAGGGAATTCTCAGTGATATCAGAGAATCTGAAAGTACTGATTTTATGCTTGAAGAAGGTGAAAGAATTGGCCTCATACATCAATAATCTTACACAACTGCTATATCTAGATGTAAGCCGTTGCAAGAATCTTCAAACTATACCAGAGCTTCCACAGTTCCTTAAAACTTTAATAGTCAAACGCTGTGAATCACTTCAGAGTCTACCAGAGCTTCCCCTGTCCCTTCAAACTCTACTTGCCAATGGATGCACATCAATGAAGACTCTATTGTCGTTTCCTTCAACGGCTGATGAACAGTTAAAGGAAAACAGGAAATGGGTTATGTTCTTCAATTGCTTGAACTTAGATAACATACTCCGGAGGCTATTGGGTTGAATGCGCAAATCAATGTGATGAAACTTGCAAATCACCACCTATCTTCACTAAGTCGCAATCATGTTGAAAATTACAATGATTATGATCGTAATTATCGTTCTTACCAAGTTGTATACGTGTATCCAGGAAGCGGTGATGCAGAGTGGTTAGAGTATAAGACAAAAACAGAGGATTATATTATTATGGATCTCTCTTCTGCTCCACCTTCTCTCCTCCTCGGCTTCATTTTCTGCTTCGTTCTTGGTAACTTTGAAGGCATAGCCATGCTTAAAGGATTTGAATTTTTCATCACCATAACTGTAAGGGATGATGAGGATGGAGGTAAAAGGGACAGCCTTATGAGTACTAAATTAGATCATGCGTGTGTGATGTACAACCAAAGATATTCTGCCTTCCTAAATAGCAGAGCCAAAAATCAAACAAGCTTTAAAATCCTGGTTAAACTGAAGGCACAATTCTTGTACATAAAAGGTGATGATGTACTGCTGCAGAAGGTTATAAAAAGGATTTGGGGTGAGCTCAATAAGCAGTTCGGCATTTAACACTTTCATTCAACCAAGAAAAATTCTAATTGCGTGGTAATGACTGATCAATGTCTCAATTTCATTAAACAAATGGAATCGGATTGTGTTTCATATCATCCCAGTATTTCCTTCCTATGATTTACAATTCAATCTTTAACTTTATTTGGTTAAAATATGTTTTCAATTTCTAAAAATATCTGAATTTTAGCATGTTTGTAGAATTACAAGCTTAGGTGTACTCTAAAACTGAAAGTTTTGGCCTTATAATGAATTATCTAGATTTTTTTCAAGGAATTAGCAAAGAGAGAAGCTCTTGCCTTCAGCATCACTTTCTTTATTGCCACTTCTTAAAATTGAAGGAAGGTAATTCCGTGATTATTTCATTATATGATGAGAATTATATACAGCATTACACAATCACTACCAGATCAATATTAGGCTATGATCCAGCTAATTAAGCTATAATTACAACAGCTATTATTACGGAAGCCAATAATACAATTGCCTGATATAAGTTTATTGATATATTTTCATTAATGCTGACACACCCCCGCAGTCAAAGCGGGAGGTTTTCGTACGCTGAGATTGTCCCAAAAATCTTCAAATAGAACCAATGGAAGCCCTTTCGTGAAAATATCTGCAATTTGATACCGTGATGGGACATGTAAAACATGTACTTGTCCATGAGCAACCTTTTCGCGAACAAAATGAATATCCATTTCAATATGTTTACTGCGCTGGTGTTGAATAGGATTGCCAGAAAGATAAATTGCACTAACATTGTCACAGTAAACCAATGTAGCTTTCTGAATAGGACAATGAAGCTCAAGAAGAAGGTTTCTTAACCAGCACGATTCAGAAACTACATTCGCGACCCCTCGGTATTCAGCTTCTGCACTAGAACGAGATAAAGTAGGTTGTCGTTTAGAGGACCAAGAGATCAAGTTATCACCAAGAAAAACACAATAACCAGATGTTGAACGTCTGGTATCTGGACATCCACCCCAATCAGCATCAGTATAAGAATGGAGAGTAGTTGTTGAGGATGGATATAAATGCAACCCATAATTCAGAGTGCCCTGAATATAGCGTATACTTCGCTTGAGAGCATGCATGTGTTCCTCCATCGGATTATGCATGAATAAGAAAATTTGTTGCACAGCATATGATATGTCAGGCCTCGTGAAGGTTAGATATTGGAGGGCACCTACAAGGCTGCGATAATGTGACGGATCATCATAAGGTGTGCTAGAAGTGGCACTCAACTTCGGTTTAGTATCAACTGGAGTCGTAGATGGTTTACAAGAAGACATGCCGGCTCGTTCGATGATTTCTTCTGCATACTTTGTTTGAGATAAAAATAGACCACCTGCATGACGAGTTACAGCTATACCCAAGAAATAGCTCAATGGCCCCAAGTCTTTCATGGCAAATTCTGAACTAAGATATGACATGATAGATTGGCAAAGATCATCTGAGGAGGCAGTTAATATAATATCATCCACGTATAGAAGAATGTAAGCCATATGCGTACCTTTATTGTAGATGAAAAGAGAGTGATCTGACTTGCTGTGAGAGAACCCAATAGTGGAAATATAATCAGCAAATCGCTTGTACCAGGCCCGAGGAGCTTGCTTGAGCCCATACAAAGATTTCTTCAATAGACAGACATAATCAGGATGTGTTGGGTCCCTAAAACCCATGGGTTGATGCATATACACAGTTTCTTTCAAGTCTCCATGCAAAAACGCATTTTTAACATCAAGCTGGTGTATAGGCCAAGCTTTCGAGATAGCTAGACTGAGGACAATATGAATAGTCGCTGGTTTGACCACCGGACTAAAGGTTTCACCACAATCCACGCCAACCTGTTGAGTTTTACCATCTCCTACAAGTCAGGCTTTATGCCTCTCAAAAGAACCATCAGATTTTTCTTTATGTCAAAAAATCCACATAGATCGAATAATATTGACATCAACCGGACAAGGCACTAACTCCCACGTCTTATTTTTAATAAGAGCATTAAATTCATCATCCATAGCCATTTTCCAATTTGGGTCTTTAAGGGCTGACACGAGATTACGAGGAAGAGGGGATTTTGTGATATGGGTAAGAAGGCCATACTTTTTGTTTGGTTTGACAATCCCACGTTGGATACGTGTGACTGGCCTTTGGGTCGGATTTGGAATGGGTTGACAGGGGCTTGGAGATTGTGCTTCAACCTGTTGAGAAGATGGGGGTTTAGTTTGTTAGGTTTGAGGCGTTTGGCTGGTTTTTAAATGGTGAAGTAAATAGGGAGACAACCCATCATCCAAAAATTGATATGAATGGTTTGTTGGAGTGTGCAGCTTAGCGAATGGAAATTGGGATTCATCAAAGTTTACATGGCGACTTATTATAATTTTGTTTGAGGACAAATCATAGCATTTGTAACCACGATGATTAGGCGGGTAACCCAAAAACACACAAGGTGTGGATCGGGCTTGAAGCTTATTTATAGTAGTGGAGGGAAAGAGGGGATAACATAAGCATCCAAATACCCGAAGATGAGAATAAGTTGGGTCTTTTTAATAGAGAATTTTGAGTGGTGATTGGTAGGCTAAACGTTTGCATGGAAGAATGTTGAGAAGGTATGTTGCCATTTGTAGTGCATGATGCCAAAATGATGGTGGTATAGAAGCATGGGCAAGTAGAGTACGAATAATGTTGTTAATGGTTCGTATTTTTCTTTCGGCTTTTCCATTTTGTGATGAGGTATGTGGACATGAAAGACTGAAAGCTAAACCATTAGCCTTACAAAAATCCCAAAATGGTTCGTTATCGAATTCCTTACCATTGTCACATTGAATGTTTTTTATTTCCCGTTCAAATTGAGTGCGAATGAAGGCTCTAAAGGATAGGAATGTGGGAAAAACTTGAGACTTATTAGACAAAGGAAATGTCCACAAAAAATTAGAGTAATCATCCAACAAAAGAATATAATACCTATGACCTGAAGAGCTCAAAACGGGAGATGTCCAAAGATCATTGTGGATAATATCAAAGGGTAGAAAAGTGCATGAATTTGAAGCAACAAAAGGTATTTTAACATGTTTTCCAAGTGGGCAAGAATGACAAACATGAGAATTACTACTCTTATTACATTCAATAGATTTATTTAGTCTAAGAGAGTCGATGATAGAGGCTCCTGGATGACCCAATCATTCATGCCATAAAGATGGTGCTAAAGCTGCAAAATTTGATGGTAATATGGCTTGATTTGTGGTTGTTTTGGTGGGATGGGATAAAGCTCGCCCCGACTATCACATCTCATTAGATGTTTCCCTGTCTGGAAATCCTTCACAGAAAACCCAAAGGGATCAAATTCAATAGAAACAAAGTTATCAGTAGTAAATTTTCGAACTAACACCAAGTTTTTAATAAGTTGGGGAGCATGAAGGACATTTTTTAGAGATAAAGGAGGGTTCGGGGAAGATAAGTTTGTGTGACCATAACCACGAATTGGAATAGAATGACCATTTCCGACAATTATACCACTATTTTTATTGCTCAAATTAAAATAAGACGAGAGATTACCTTGTGAGGATGTCATGCGAGAGGTGGCACCAGTGTCCATATACCAGTTGGGGTCCGGAGGAGTAATCTCGAGCGTGTGCATTGCCTGCTCGATGCCAGTTGGTGTAGGAGTTGTGGCAGAAAATGCTTGTTGAGGTCTGGGCCCAAGAACCCCTCCTGCTGAGTAAGGTGGGCGTTGTTGAGTAATGGGCCTGGCCCAAGGAATAGATGGGTATGGACATGGGGGGATAGCCATAGGCATCATCCATTGCCAAGGCCACTGCCCGCTATTCCAACCTCCATGCCAAGGTTGCTGCTGGCCACCACCACAGTCGATGCCGCTGCCATTGCCGTCATTGCTACCACCGCCCTTGCCTCCACCACGGCCACCATCGCGGTTTTGACCTTTATGGTTGCGACTTTGACCCTTTTTGCCACCACCGTGGTTTCGGTTTTGAAGGTAGTTGTCTGCAGAAGAGTGTGCATCAGCCGACTCTCTTGCCACCATTGCTGCACTAGAACTGGTAGCCGCTTGTTTTGCTATGCCTGCCTCCTCCAAAGTGAGCATAGAGCGAGCTTGGTAGAATGGGGGAAGCGGGTTGCTTTGTCGGATGAGTGTTCCAACTCCACGATAGGCTTCGGTGGGACCCGCGACCTTTTGAAGAACGAGACGGTTACTCGAGATCGGTGCTCCAACGTTCTTGAGTTGATCCGACAGTTCTTTGAGCTTTTGACAGTATGCAGAGACATTTGGGAAATCCACCATGTTTGTGTGATAAAATTCTTGCTCAAGGGCTACGGCACGTGAGTTTTTGTTATCTTGGAAGAGGTCACGCAATCGATTCCAAGCTTCCATTGCTGTTGAGTCGGGTTCAAGAATGGTGTGCAACAAGTCAATAGAAATCGTGGCATAAATCTACTGGAGAACTGTTGCATCAAGCGTCGACCATAACTCCTTTTCATCATCAGTGGTTGGCACCTTCTCCTTGCCATTTTCTGGTGAGATGATGTGGTGGAGAACTTTGTTGGATCGACAATGAATTTTGAAGAGTTCTGCCCACGTCGCATATTGGAAGTTCTCCATCTCAAGAGTAATGGAGATGTGGGTCTTGATGTTTGAAACAGCAAGAGCGGGATGAAAAGCAGATTTTGAGTTAGACATAGTGGCTGACAGAGGAAGAAGAAACAAAAGAAATGCTGTGTGACGGAGCTACAGTAGGTGCGGCGGAAGCATGAACAAGAGGAGACGCACCTAGGTCTGTGATACCATGAAGGAAGGTAATTCCGTGATTATTTCATTACATGATGAGAATTATATACAGCATTACACAATCACTACCAGATCAATATTAGGCTATGATCCAGCTAATTAAGCTATAATTACAGCAGCTATTATTACGGAAGCCAATAATACAATTGCCTGATATAAGTTTATTGATATATTTTCATTAATGCTGACAAAAATAGATAATTGCGAAAGATTTTTTTTTATTCATACAGAATTGCTTAAGCTGTACCACTTCCTCTTGGCCCTAGCATTCTTTTGAATATTGTTAATATGTTTTCATGTCATATATAAATTCGTTTAAGCTGTAAAAATGTCCAGGTGAGACAAATGCTGCCCTACCTGCTTGACTTCCTCAATACCACGCTACAAACCAAAACGAAAATCTAAAAATTGGTTTCAGAAGTGGCAAGATATACTGCTGAGATTATTTATTCCTTTTGAGTTTTGATTTTAGGAGTACTATATTTGTCTCTTCATTTCTGGTGCATTCAAAAAAAATGATCATGAAAATATCATGATAGATGAAGACTATATATGTAAAATAATTCGACATTTACAATTTTATGCACTACTTGTCTATTATTTGTTTTACTTGGATTTGGCGTGATATTGTTGTCTCTATACTCTTTTATTTTCTCTATTTCTCCGTTGTTGGTAGTAGAATAGAAAATTGATGGTATAATATAATAAAAGTAAACTTCATTCCTAATGTTGACTTATTTGTTCATATTATGTTAGCAGTATTTTTAAGGTTGTTTGTAAAAGTAGTGATATGGTCTGGTATAAATATTTATCAGGAGACATATTTAGGCATTTGAAGTCATCAATTCAACAGTTTCCATTTTTTCTTCTCAAGTGAAAATGTCTTTTCCAGGGTAATCAAAGATCGGGATGCATACGAGCTCCAACACATGAAGGTTGTGCACTATCTCCTGGTTTCTAGATTCCAAAGCCCTTCCACATGAACTTGTGTATATCTCCTTTAAGATGAGTCTTAGATGGAGGATGGTGTTATTGCATGAAAAATTCCAAAATCATTGAAGACTTAAATGATCAAGACTGGAAATAAAACATCTGTTGCAATTCGATATGTCTTACAATTATTTTAAACCGTTGGAATCAAAAACAGGTACGAGCTTAACCAAGCTAGACCCCCTTGCAAGCCTTACATTTATGTGGTTATAACTCACAAGCATGGTTAATTTATTGAATGAGGAAGGCTACGAAAATAATCCTCATTAACTCCACCAACGTGAAAAACAAATTTGTAACTGTTTGGAAAATCCAAGTTCCTATATGTGAAAAAGAAATCAAGCAACGTCTGCTAAGCCAAAAAATCATGGTCCAGTCTCAAAAAAAAAACTGTAATTATCACCTACTTCTAGTACAGCACTGGAGTCCTTGGCAAGAACTTCGTAAATCACTTGCGGGTCAGTGTTATTAAAATCGGTTCAGACCGGCCGGTCGGATCGGTCAGATCGAGACCCGGTGAACTAATTAGGTCGGTTATGTTTTCGAACCGGTTATGCAGGTGATCCGGTTAAACCTGGTTGGACCGCTCCGATCTGACCGGTTTCTTTTAAAAAAAAATTGAAAAAAGAAAAATTTGAAACACAAAAACAAATTTGAAAGAAAAAATTGATTTTTTTTTAATTTGGATTTTGGAGTATGGATGAACTTTTCTTACACAAATAATGTTAATTACATACTTATATATAATAGATACATATATAATTTTGAATTTTTAATATATACCGGATTAAACCGGGTTAATTAATGACCCACCGGTTGGATCACTAACCCACTACCTTGACCGAGTCAATGATCGGACCGGATTTCACAATTATGTTGCAGGTATAATAAGTTATAATAAGCCCAAATAAAATCTACAAATTTCTTCCAAATGTCAATGTGAAATTATAGTTATTAATTAAAAAATATCAGTTAATTGAGATTAAGATAAAATACACCGACAGGTATAATAAGTTATAATTTTATTTGGCAAAAGAATTTTTTTGTACTCTTCAGAACTTTTTGCTTTCACTCCCCCAAGGAAGCTTGAAGTCATGAATATATAGAGCTGAAAGAACTCCAATTATTGATTCAACTATGTATTATAAAATATACAAAATTCATATTCATATATGAAAGAAAAATAAATAAAGTGAATAATGTGTTAGAAATCAAACTTAATTTGCATCTCTAGATTAAGTCCACAATCTACAAGGGTCTGGAAGCTTCTAGAAACATATGGAAGCTTGAAGAAACTTCTAGAAGCTTATAGAAGCATGTAGAAACTTCTAAGAATATATGGAAGCTTGTAGAAGCTTATGGAAACTTCTAGAAGCTTATGGAAGACTGTAGAATCTTGTGGTAGCTTCTGAAAACATAAGGAAGATTGAAGAAACCTATAGAAGAGTCTAGAGACATAGTGAAGCAAAGAGTAATGAAGACGATAGGAGAAGAATCTAGAAACCTCACAAAGCAAGTATAAATAGGGGTAGAGGCTCTTGGCTAGAAGTAAGTGTCTTGGTTGAAAGCAAGTGTGTAGATGTGAGTGTGGGTGTGGAAGAAGCAAATAAGTGTAGAGTGAAAGTGAGCTTGAGAAAATAAGTAGTAAAAGTGAGTGAGTAAAACTCAAAAGTAGTCCTTGTAAAGTTCAAGTGTGTGAAAGTATTTGTAACTTGAGTTTATCTAAATAAAAATTGTTTACTTTCATTTTCAACAAGTGGTACCAGAGTTGGTTGTCCAGGACTGAGTAATTCTCAAGGAGGCTAGTGATCAAGGATCACCATAACGAAATTCTGCATTGCACAATCTGGGATTGTGAAGCTATTTGATCTGGGATCAGGCTTGCTTGGTAGAGTGCGAGGCATCACCAAGTCACAATGGCAGATATTTCCAACTCAGCCAGCGGGATTGAGAAACTCAACAATAACAACTATAACAATTGGAGCGTCCGCGTGAAGTTCTACCTGCAGGGTCAGGATCTATGGGATGTAGTAAATGGAGACACGACCACAGCACCCACGGAGGCGAATGAATTGAGAAAGTGGAAGTTGAAAGCTGGAAAAGCTATGTATGTTCTCGCAGTAACAGTTGAAGATGAACTATTGCAACATATCAAAAGTGCAGAGACTCCGAAGCAAGCATGGGACACCTTGTCGGCATTGTTTGC
>PYAF01004466.1:22144-32646 GCA_007407185.1 Glycine tomentella
ATGAATAATGATCATGCAGGTAATATTTTAAATAAATTGAATATTCATAGGTATGTAATCTTACAGCCAATATTTTATATATATTGAAAACTACGTTAAAATGAATTTAGTTGATGAAAATTTCAAATAATTTCAAATCATATGAAATTTGATCTACTCATGTAAACTCTTAAATTAACTGTTAGATTAATGAAATTCAATGTCTAAAAATATTATATTACATACGTAGAGTACTAAATCGATTTCTCTTTAATTAGAACTTAAAATTCAATGGATAATTTTCTAAACTTGAATTTCTTCTTCCAACGGAGTTTGATAAACTACATGAATGCTCTTATTATTTTAATACACATACTGAAATATAAATTCATGTCTGCTTAAAAAACCACGATTTTTATAACCAAAAATACGTATTGATATGTTTAGTTTTTCTCTCTCGCAATATATAAAAAAGCATTGGGAATATGTGTGTGTCTGTGTAACACAATAGTTGCAGGCATAGTTTCTTTTTGGGGAAGGAGGTGTGGGTACACATATTTGTAAATTTTTTACATATCCTTTCCTTCACATATATATACTTCCTTCAATTTTATTTATAAGATTCAAATTTAAATAATATTTAATATTTATTTTTATAAGAAATAATTTATGATATTTTTGTATTAATTATTTTTATATATTAAAAGTATCTCTAATTAAAAGAAGATAATGTATTACAAATAATTAGAAGAAAGAAATATTAATAATAATAATAATAATAATTTTAAAAATATTTTTTTTAAAATTTATTGTTATCAATTTAATGAATAAATTTTCTTAATCTTGATAAATAGTAATAGATGTCATATTTTCCCCTGATCATGAATTTAATATGCTTGCGTAGCATTTGATTAAATATAGGACCCATTAACTTAATGACACATGACAGAGGATGGAATGATCGGTGGGTGGATTTGCATGCCTTTCTTTAATATAATCTCTAGCTAGTGAACTAGCTAGGTGATCATTATGTTTTCCCCAATTAATTTATTTAATATCTAGGGTTATGATCTGTTTGTGATGATGATGTGCTGGTTTTGCCTTTCAAATTTTTTTCTCCTTTCTATATTTGGGTTTTTAATTCAAAATCAATCATATATAGGCTTAGCATTTGTGTCGAAGCAAGGGTGGTTGTTTTTTATTTAATAACACTTGCAGTGATGGGCGGAAGAGAAAAGGATAATCTTATATGGGTGGGGGGATTTGATTACCTGCAGAATATAATCTAAAACCCAATTAGTATAGCCCACACAAATTTTAAAAATGAGTTTTTCCTAATCAGCAAACACTTTTTGGAGTAGGGTGAATCACCTCACCAATTCTTCTTCTGATTGGTTTTCAATGATTTTTCAAACACTAGTGATGCTTTCCGGCTAAGGGTGGATACTTTTTTGGAGTAGAACTGATCATTTTACCTAAACCAACGCTTTTGGGGCTGCTCAATTTCGTCATGCAATGCTTTAAAATTGGAGAAAATTAAAGTTTAATTTATGTTCCTGTTGCTTCACGATTGGAGCTCACATATGTAGTACACTAGTAAAACTTAATACTTTTGTGCAATTCAAAGTGCATAAAAAATAAAAACCTCGTATCTTCATTTAGTGAACCTCACATGTTCTTCCACACATTTCGTTGTCCCCACGTTAGGCGACCAAATCATTCTCTTTTTACCAAAAGTTTATACCTACAGTATTGATCTAGGGTTTACTTGTAGCGATTGATAGGTGAGATTTAAAAAAAGGCTTATTGAAAACTTATCAACAAATTTTTATTATTGCGAAATTTTGTTATTTAAGTTTTATTTTTAAGTATTTTATCATTCAAATTTCATAATTTCGTAAATTTTATTAATGTTTTTTCTTGTTAATTTTATCATCCAATTTTTAATATTTTAAAGTTTTTATCATTCTAAATTTCAATTTTTATATATACTATTATCACATTGATAATAAAAGGATGTAAAAATTGTTTTTTAAATTTTTTACATCGATTATAATTATAATTAATGTCAAAAATCATAATTATCTATTTTTTATTAATAATGATAAAATGTGAAAAAAAATGAAATCTTAAGTAATAAAATTTATAAGTTAATAAAAATTAAATGATAAAATATATAATAAAAAAATAAAGTCTTCGATATCGAGATATTGGTAAAAGACATGTAAATTCTGTCGGTCAGTGCATGTTTTACAGTGAATTAGTGACAAAACTAAAGAACCGGTCAGATGTTTATGTGAAAGCATCTTGTTTTTCACGTGCGGGCGAAAAGATGCTTTGGTTCTTGCAAATTAGCATTTTGGTGTCTTATTTTGATTGGCTTTACGAAATTAATATATGCTTTCCCTAATAAAAAAATGTCCACGCGTCAAATTTGAATTTGGTTTTGAGTAATCTGAAGTGACCATCTCAATTCTCAAGGGTTGAGACTTGGTTTAGCTAAAAAAAGGGTTGAGACTTGAGAAGCTACCAACAGTGTTGTTTTTTGAACTTACCAACAGTGTTATTTTTGAACTTACCAACAGTATTCTTGATATGCAAACAATGCGCCAAAACTTCATCCTAGGTCACAATTGGCGTGGTTTTTGATTAGATCTGTCTGCTTTTTTTAACCTTTTAATTTATAAGGAAAATGGATTTTGATTAATCCAAAATTCATTCAAGAGCTAAATAAAAAATGATTAAGAATTATTTTCACAAAAATCAAACTTAAATAGTATTTAAATAATTTAACCTTAACTTCAATATGTTCATTCAAGAGTTCTTGCTTTTACATTTTACTTAGATGTTTGAAAGAAAAAAAGGACTAAATTAATCCTTTTGAAAAATAGGTTATCGTGTGAATTTTCATTTGGTTAGGTTTTATAATTAAAATAAAAGATTATAAACAGGTGAGATTTGGTTAAAATTAGTGAATTGATCGATATTTAAAAAGTTTGCATTTATTTATTTATTTTCTTCATGCAACTAATCCTATCACGTGCGGGTTTCTCTCCTTTTCAGATTAGGTTTATTACACAAGTTTTGTTATTTATAATTTTATATAATATTTTTTAAATATGTTCATTAACATTAACTTTTTTTTTTATCTTTTTCTATTACATTAATTATTTTATTATATTCTTCTTCATTTTTTTCTCTTTTATTCATTATCTTTTTATATATTGTAAAAGTGTATAAATTTATTATTTAAATACAAAATTCTCTCATTACATTTATTAAATGAGCTTGTTTTTTTTTTTCTCGTACATACCACAAAAACAAGAGAAAGACAGTCATTTATTCTATCAACATGTCTGAGCCTCTGAGGATTCACATATTTTTGTACAGAAATAGTCATCTTAATTTATAGTAATCCGTTATTTGATGGCTATATCTATTGTAAGTTGATTCCTTATTATTTGCAACCAAAGTTATTCTCTGTTTACACTTACCGGGTGGGTTTGATTGCGAAGAAATTGGTAAAAAGAGAACAATTTTTTTTTTAAAATAACATGAGTCTTTTTTTCTTAATTTTCTTTCATTTTTTTCTTTTCTATACAACCAAACACACACTTGGTATTAATTAATATGACACATTTGGTACATTTTCTAGCTTGTTTTTGGTACTTCTTTGTATTCTAATATCTATGTTTAAGAGTAACTCTTTTAGAGTTATATCTCATTTTTATCATTTATTTTCTTGAGATCTAATTATTAAGATTGATTATTTATTATAATCATTAAATCTTAAAAAAAATAAATTGTGAAAATAAAATAATTCTAAAAAGAGTTATTTTTGAAGTATGTGTATGTTCTTTCATATATATATATATATATTTTAATTACTGATAAAAAAAATACTCATTTTA
Organism: Glycine tomentella; assembly: GCA_007407185.1. Lineage (NCBI taxonomy): Eukaryota > Viridiplantae > Streptophyta > Magnoliopsida > Fabales > Fabaceae > Glycine > Glycine tomentella. The sequence goes on from PYAF01004466.1 coordinate 26,035, forward strand.
CACTGACTTAATCCACTTGCAAAAGTTCAACGTAAATTAAATGATAAGGAGAACAATCATAAAAAATAATATTATACAAAATGAAAATATCAATTTGATTTATTTACATTGTTCGAAATCAATATAAATATGTCAAAATTATAGGGTGAAAGAAAGGGACCGAGTAAATTAAGGATGATTTTAAATTTTCTTTAAATTTTTTATTAAGATTTATTAAACTCTCAGGATAGAAATAATGAATGTCTACCACTCGCATTTGCCAATTGTTAAGGGGGAGACTTTGGAAGCCTAGGTATACTTCATTGCTAACATTTGCTTCCACGTTACCCAAAGGCAAAACATATGTCTCATTTCAGTAGGCACCAGAGCATATTATCTACTGTGGAGAATCATGCTGGTTGGAACCACCTTATGCACATCACGTGTTTTGCCTTCGTCATATTGCTAGTAATTTTAATCAAAGATTCAAGAATGAAAAATTGAAGAAGGCCCTGATGAATTTAGGTATGCTTAACAACTATTTTGAATATATTAAATGGATATATCTGTAACCGGAATAGTGTTAATTTTATGATTATTTTGCAGGTTATACTTCCTCTATGGTTGATTTTGAGATAGTGTTTGCACGATTTCGTGATACCAGTCCTCAAGTTGCAGAGTGGATTGATAGCATCCCTAAGGAAAAGTGGACACGTGCATATGTTGTAGATGGGAGAAGATTTGACCATATGACAACAAACTTATCTAAATCAGTAAACAGGGTGTTGAAGGGAGCAAGAAACATCCCTATCACTGCTTTGGTGGAGCACACGTACAACAGATTGGTTCATCATTTTGTATGCAGGGGTCAAGCGGCTGCTTCACAAGTTGACCATTCAAAATGACATTGCAAAAATATGGTTGATGCTATGAGGCATAATCAGTCCCTTGCTATAGGCCACCATGTACGCACATATAATGTTAATCAAACATTATTTGAGGTGGATGAGAGCTGGGATAAGTCATATTCAGTTAACCTTGCAGAGCATTTTTATGAGTGTGGCAAGTTTAAGGCCTTCAAATACCCATGTAGTCACGCCGCAGTTGCTGCTTTATATGTTCGTTAGAATCCTTTTCAGTATGTGGATGATGTCTTCTTGGTAAGTAATTTGGTTCAGGCTTACTCGTTGCCATGGCAGCCAATTGGTAATGAAGGTGTTATTCTACCGAGTGAAGATCCAACTGGCATACCTGACAGGCACATGTTGCGTGCAAAGGGTCATCCAAGGTCCACTAGAATCGAAACAAGTTAAAGACGCGTCAAATGGGGTATTTGCAAGCAAGTTGGACATAATCAGAGAGCTTGTCCTAATCGTGGTGCTATTTCATGATTTTGTAATGATGTTTCTTTAAATAGTAGTATGTTAATGTCTTTCATTTTAAAAAATCACAAATTTGTTGAAAATATGTTGAGACTTTCATCATTTGTCAATTCGTATATGTGTTTTTTTTTAAATATTTTTTTTTGGAATTTTTCAATTCTAAGTAGTATTTAAACACATGTAACCTGGACATAATAATAATTAAAAACACCGTGAATAATAGTAATTGAGATGAGAGACACACAGACAAACGACAATAAACATTACTTAATAAAATGAAAATAACGGAACGGACAATTGAAACAACAATAACAATTGAAAATAACCAAACTAATAAACACTACTTAATAAAATGAAAATAACAATAAAAATTTAAATACGAAAATAACCAAACTAATCATAGTTTCAAAGTTGTTGTGCAGTGGTGTTCTTCCATTTGAATCCTTCTAGTGAGCATCATGCCCAACATTTGCAGTGAACATGTCTTCTTCCATTTGGGTAACTAGTTTGTTAAAAATAGGTAAAATCTTTATTGGACAAAAACGTTTCCAATAGTTAGATTCTGCTAACATCTTTAACACGTATTCATCGCTTATCAACTCTATTATGTGATATTCGATTGTGTAGTCTAAATATTTTGTATGGGCTGGTTGTCGAAAAACCAATTTTCTTACCACCTGTGAGTTGTGAATTCCATAAGGGGAAACCCCAACAGGCACAACTTTCTTGATGACATCCTTGAGTGTTTCAATGTTGCATCCTGAAGGAATTTCAAATCTCATTGGATTTATTCCAGTAAAGGAATAACCCACAAAATCGGCTTGTTGTGGTATGTTCCACTTGTCGTTGTAATATAACATTGCATCATGTGTGGGGACAATTATAATACCCTGAGGCCTGGCGCGGCTGGCGCTGGATTCCGCGCGGTTAGCGCCAAGTCTTTTTGTGAGGAACCTGTGTTTTGAGTGTGGCGCGGATAGCGCCAGGTTTCACGCGATCAGCGCCATGCTTACTGGAAGTTGGCGCTGATGGCGCCAGGTCCGCGCTGGGAGCGCCGGATGTTCTGGCAGTTGACGCCTGGAGCGTCAAAATGGCACTAGGAGCGCCATCAGTTTTCCAGGCCGCGTGGATGGCGCCATGGACGGCGCTGACAGCGCGGGAAGTAGCCTGGAAATCCCAAAGTTCCTGGAATTTCACGCGACCAGCGCCAGTGGTGGCGCGGGTGGCGCCACAAGTCTCTGGATGTTGGCGCTGGTAGCGCCGGAATGGCGCCAAGAGCGCCAGAGTATCTGGAGTTCCACGCGGTTGGCGCGGAAGCGGCGCGATCAGCGCGGGACTTCGGGCAGGCCTATATCTAAGGTCATTTGGGACGAAAATGGAGGAGAGGAAGAGAGAGAAACCGCCATTGATGAGCTACAGAGCTTTATATCTTCTTTATTGTTCATCTAAACACCTCCGACCCAACTGAGAAAGTGATTAGAACCCCGAGATAAGTGAGATACCCCGATTGATTCCTGAGAATAGCTGAGAAACAGTGTGATTTGATTTCTCTGACAGAACCTTTGAGAGCTCGGAGTTTAAAGGCGAAGGAGACCGTGTTTGAGCGAGCTACCTTAGGGAAAGTGATTCCCTGGTGTTTCTGAACATCACAGAGGTAAGAAACTCGAGCTCTAACCGTTGGTTCTGTGGATTGGATTTTTAGGTTTTGGGGTTATCTTGAGGGGTGTTTTTGGAGGTGTTAGAGTCGTTATTAGGCTTGGACTCTGTAGAGTTTTGTGCTCAGAAAGGTATTCTGAGGGAGTTAGAGCCTTGAATCATCATTACTGATGAAGTTTGATTTTGGCTCTGAGTCAGTATGAGCAGAGACAAAAGGTTGACTATTTGACTAGTCTGGACCTTAGAGCAGTTGACAAAGTTGCTCATGAGAATGTATAGATGAGGTTTATGAGCTTAAACTGCTGATACTGAGGAATGAGATATTGAGAAGGCTAAAGCAGAAAAATGCTTTGTATTAGCCTGATCAGAGTCTTTGCAGAGACTCTGTAGCCTGGTATAGGCTGAGAGGGATCCTGTTGAGGATCAGATGATCACTTTACAGTGATTATTATATGTTGATAGAAAGGATGAGAGTTTCCTTTCGTTTGAACGGCTTAGAACCGTGTCTGATGCATTATATGCTTGTTCTTGTGTAGGACATGAGCGTGAGAGCTCTGGTGGTGTTGACCACGAGGCCGGGAGAGCCGGTGATCTGTCTAGAGCAGGTAAGCTCTTGGTTCTTGTTTGTGTATCCTCTGCTGCGTTCCACCATATATCCACTGGGATTATGGTTATGATATGTGTATATGCTAGTAGAGGAATGTGTATAATGCTATGCTTGGAATGTGAACTGAACCCTGTGATAGGGAATTGATATGCATGGCTATGATGTGAGTGAATTGTGGCATGTCTGGTTGAATGTGAAACCTGTATATGCATGTTGTGCTTGATTAGTATCCTATTGTAGTAGGATAGATGATTGAGACTGAGAAAGACCTGGTGCGAGATGAACCTGTGCTATGGAGGTAGCCTCCTACGAGGAGATGTTTCCCATATGCACAGAGGCAGCCTTTCCCAGGCAATTGTATTGAGTTAGAGGATGAGATGGCCCTGTGATACACAGAGGTAGCCTCGCCAAAAAGGAGATGTACCTGATATATAGATGAAACCTTGAGATAGAGATGTACCTATATATCCAGAGGAAGCCTCTGCTAGGGACACATGCCAGAGATGTGCCGAGTATATAGAGGTAGCCTTCCTGAGAGGAGATGTTTCCTATATACTTAGATGTAGCCTCTGCATGGCAGTTATTGATGTGATGAATGGCTTATGCCATGAGTATGCCTTGATTTTTGGCTGATGGATGGGTATGACCTGATTGTAGTCAGGTGTCTTGTGCCTTGATGTGCCTGATGATGATGGTGATTGTGGTTGATATATATATGTTGTCAGTGAACCAGGGGAAGGAAATACCTTCAAGGGCCCTGAGTTTACTGAGATTTTATATCTCACCCTGTTTGTGGGACTTATGATGCAGGTGATTCACCAGGAGGAGCAGATAGATCCCAAGGCAAGAGGCCTATGCAGGGATAACTGTTGTTTGTATACTTTAGGCTAGATGATAAGAGCATGTGGCTCTGATGTTTTGTACTTAGCCTTTGGTTTAGATTTTGTTATACCCTGAGGGGTTATTTGTACAGTTTTGTATCTAAACATAGATATGTATATTCACCATATTACATGTACAGTGTATCTGATGATGACACTTGTTGATGTCATTTTTATATATATGTGCTTCCAAACTGCTTAAACTCTGATTGATTATCTGATTGTTGTGGTTATGCTTGGTAATGACCCTCATTGAGAAGGGGGCGTTACAACGATGGTGGATCAAAGTAGGTTGAGTATACCATCGGGTGTTTTGTTAATGGTACATAATATTTCTATAGGGCCAACACTCGACATTTGCTCATTGCACATTAACATTGTGCAAACATCATCATCATTTGTGAGTTGCAGAGAATGAAAAAAATATTGTTGACCTACATCTAGGGATGGCTGTAGGTAGTAGATTCATCAACAAATTGGTCATTGGTTAACAGAAGGGTGTTGTGCATCCTACTCTTGAGTGTCTAAAAAGAACATTCATTAGGAACTCGCATTGGTATTGGAGTAGGACATTGAAAAGAAACACCAGTTTAGTTGTGTTTAATTGATCCATTTTGAAAAATGGTTGTTAATTTGGAGTTAGCAATGGTCTGAGTGCTTGTTTCTCCTAAGAATGCCATAGTATTGAGATTGAATTTCGTTTGCGAAGGTATGTTGTGTGGGAGTGTGTGGTTGTGCTAACGATATCTTGTGTTATTTATAGTTGTGTGGTTGTATTTCTAATAGAGGTTTGTTTGGAATCCAATGTGCATAGTGTATAGTGTTGTCAATTTTGACTGTAATTTTACCCTTCCACATGGTGTAGCAGGCATGCGTCATAGTGTTGTCAATGTCATGTTACCGGATATGAGGACGAGTTGCTGAGTCTTTTGCGCAAGGTTTGATGAAATAAGTAGTTCTGTGAACTGGGTTTTTGCTGGATAATGGTGAAACCACGAGTTGTTCTTCTTTGACTTGGATGATAGGATCCTCTGATGACTCCATTGTAGAGTAGTTGCTGAATGAAGGGAAGGAAAAAGGGTTGAATAAGGAATCAGTGCATGAAAATGCAAAAGGAAGTGTCTGGAGAAAAGGAGAACGATAAAATGGAGTACTGAAAAGTGAAAACAGGAGATGAAACTAATTTTGCAAAGTGCGAGGAGGAGAATTCGAAACGTTCGTACCCGTGTAAACTTATGTGCAACAATCTTCACCTTATATACTACTATACTTCCTCCATAATACATGTAGGTTCGGATAGATTCAGAGTCCAACAAACCTAACTCCATAATACATGTGTTTTTAGTAACGCGACATGTTTTTATTAATGTTACTAAATGACTTTTTTTGGTAAATCTTACATGAAAAATAAAGTCCATTGCACGAAAATGTTGTAATAAATGTATTACAATCAAATAAAGTCCAGTACAACCAACAAATAATAACACAATGAATATATTGCTATGACTCTGGTGGCCACTAGTAATGTCGCACCTGACGATCAGGTAAGCTCTGTCTACCACGGGCCCGAGAAGGGTGTAACACCCTCATATTTTCATATACATGTAAATTTTCTGTAAGTATGTATTCCTAGATAGAATGACGAAAATACCCTTGAACATATTAAAAATGACACAAATGTCCCTTATGAAAAAGACACAAATGCCCCTGGACTTTTTCAAAATGACCAAAATACCCTTTGGCCCTGATAAAGCCATATAGCCTTAGTAAGGCTATAAACACCTAATAAGAATAAAATATACTCCTAGATAATGAATTATTGACATTATTCATAAAGAAAAACCATGAAATAGAATTTTTAGAAATTTTGGAAAATATTTCAAAAAGGATTTAATTTAAAATAACCTAAGTTTCACAAAAGCACAGAAAAAGGAAGATGTGATCTGTGGAATTTTCTCTTAATTATGGGAGGAATGAATTCTTTAATAAAGTAGTCTAGATATTTTAATTAAAAACAAAATGAACCAATGAAAAAATTAGATAAAAATATTGAAAGAAAGTTATGTGACATTTTAAGAATGTTGTCACACTTAAGTTAGTTCCAAAA
>PYAF01004467.1:0-26232 GCA_007407185.1 Glycine tomentella
AGGTACATACACTCTAGCTCTCCCTCTTTCAATTACACAGAGCACACACCCCACTCCCATTGGTGTATCTTTGTGATCTCCTGCTTCAAGGTATCATCCTCCATTGATATCCTTGGACTTGCAGAGTTAGAGTGATCCAACATCAAACACGTAGCACTTCGGTGTTATACATTTGTGTTCTAAAGATTATACAGAACAGATTAATTTTTTATTTTGTTCTTTTATTTTAAAATAGAATATTTAATCTCTATTTTTAAAAAATAAACAATTTTAATTTTTATATTTTAGAATAAAGATATTTGATTCTTTTATTTTAAAAAATTTATAATTTTAATCCTCGTATTTTAAAATATATGTAATTTTGATCTGATCTTTAATTTTATTTATGTTTTATTTCTTTTATTTTTTACATTATAATTAGTTGAATTATTTTTTATAATATCTTAAATGAATATTTTGAGTTTGAGATTAAAATAAAAAAGAAATAAAATATCGAAAAAATTGAAAGTTTACTAAATTTATAAATTTTTTAAAATAAGAGAACAAAAGTCTTTTTTTTTTTAAATAGAAAAGTGAAATCACAGATTTTTTTAAACAAAGGACCGCATGTATCTATTTTTTTATGAATGGGAAAGAAAACAACGACAACCAAAAATTAAATCCTGATATGTTCTATTCCCACAGCATCAACTAACAGGAGGACAAGCATGCCAAGCTTTAAACCCATAATCCATCGTTGCTCCGAATTTGGCTAGCCAATCAATGCAAGAATTCCCTTCACAAAGAGAGTGAGCAAACACCAAATCCCAAGAATTCTGAGAGAGATATTTAATATAGGAGACAATAGGAGCATAAGGATGAGTATCCTACATTCCCTCATCAATCAACATAAATAGCAGTCCTACAATCAGATTCACATACAACTGCCTTTACAATCTGATTCCCTCATCCTGATATGTTCTATACCCATCCCAAGCTAATTGTAAGCCTTTAGCAATGGCTTGAAGCTCAGCGTTCAGATTAGTAGTAGTGCCACAACTACCAAAAAAATCCAATAAGCCAAACACCTTCTTGATTACGGATCAGACCACCATAACCACCGCACCCGGGATTACCAAAAGAGCTACCATCCACATTGATCTTGACAAAATTATCAAGAGGAAGAGACCAACTAACCAATCTAGGATCACGACTAGAAGGAGCCGCACCCAATATGTTAGCATAATCAATGGTAAGCCTTTGACATTATTCAATATTCTCCAAGTTTCCCATTCGCTGTCATTAAACACCTCCTCATTCCTAGCCTTCCAAAGGAACCAACATCAGCAAATAAAAATAGTATCATGATCACCAAGCGCATGATATTTAAACCAAAGTAAGGGATCATTACTTTCGATATTTTAAAATAGAAGGAATAAAACTAGGGAATAAACAAAATAGGAGGACTAAAATTATATTTAAACTTAAATTCAACTTTGATATTTATGATATTTATTATTTTTTTATTAAGATTATATATAAATTATTTCGTAAAAAAATATTATATGAATTATATGAAGAAGATAAAGAAAAGTATGTGTGGGCAATAAAATATTATTATATGAATTATATGGAAAAATATCGTCAACAAAAATGAATAAAAGTATGTTTATTTATCTTTCAATTTTTATAATTGTTCCTACACTTTGATCCTTGTCATTAAAAATAACTAACATCATTAGCTAAAGAAAATTGATGTGGCATTGAATTGACCGTGACGTGTGTGTTTATGTTCAAGTCCCCCTGCTTATACTATTCTCTACGTTTTGGTGTTTATAGTTGAACAAACTTTACCTTTGATCTTTACACTAAAAAATCACTTGTTTTAATTCATATACAAGCACCTAAATTTCGTTTTGGTCCCTATTATTAAAAAAACTTAACATTATTAACAACTGATGAAATGACACTAACATGACATTTACGTTGTTGCATTGTAAAATTACTTGTTTTTAGTTCTTATGTATGCATCTTTTTATGTTTTACTCTTTATCAACACCTCTCTCATTTCTCATCTAACACTTGTATTCTTCATTTCCCTGTCTATTTTCTTTTTTTTTTTACTCATCAACACCTCCCCTCATCTTTTCTATTATTTGGGTTTTGTTTCTTCTAAATCCTCTTATATCAACTGGTTCTAATTGACTCTAAATCGAGGAGTCTTGAGATTACAAAGTTTAGACACGCTTATTGAACAAGACAAAGTGACCTATCATTTGTGCTGATATTTTATGTAATGTTAGAGACCTAATATTGCTGCATAAAACACTCAAAAACATAGAAGTTGTCATTCAATTCATTTTCTATATCATTTGATCATGCAGTGTCGCCAAAAAATACCTCCAGAGGTAATTTTCAAATTCAAAATTTTGGCAAATAGTTATGTTTTTTTTTTTTTTTTGTGGTTTTACAACATCAAAAATGATTTTATGGTAGTGTTAGATAACCTATAATCAATGGAGTTACATGGCACAAATACACAAGCATTTAAAATAATGCACTAATTTCCAAAGCATTTTATGCAACAAGATTAAAACAATGCAATAAGTTCTAGTCACGGCAAGGAGTGCTAATACAAATTGTTACTCATAGATTACATTATCTTGTCCAATAAAGTGTGTCTATCCTCTCTAACCTCAAGGCTCTTGGATTTAGAGTTAAGGAAAGAAATAATTAATGTAAGGGGATTCAAAAGAAACATAACTTTAGCATTTTTTTTTATGGAGACAAACGAATTTTGTTGCTTATGGCTTAGCTAAAGGAGCAAGTTCTTATGCTGGTTCCCATTACTTTGGGGATTTTCCATCTTGTATTGCTGATGATCAGATTTTGAAGGAAATAATATAAGTGCGTTCCTCCAAAAAGAGAGAAACATAACTTGCAAATAGGAGGAAGGAGGTGTTGACGAGGAAAAAAAACAAATAAATAAGGGAGAAGAAGAAGAAAATGAATAAATATTGATTTGACCGATAAAAGTTATTTTAAAATACAACATATATTGATGTCAGGTTAGTGTTACATCATCTATTGTTAACAATGTTAAGTTTTTTTTTTATTAGAGAACAAAATAAAATTCAAATTATTTTGTATAGATACTAAAATTGATTCTCAGACCTACTAGAAACTAAAATGTAAATTTGTCCAATTATAAAGACGAAAATATAAAAATAAAATGTCAAGTATAAAAGCTAAAACATAAAGCATATCAATGTCACTCAAGCTAATATTAGCACTGCATATTGACATCTAATTATTTTTAACGGCAAAGATCAACACGAATTTAAAAGTATTTGTACAAGGACCAAATTATGTAGTTTTTAAGCATATGGTCTAACATGTAAAATTTGTGGGACCGGTAATTAAATAGAATATTTTAACATTTTAATGTAAGCCAATTAAACAAAATATTAAACTAATAGTTTTAAAGCTTATTTATATAAAATATAAATAATTTGGCAGGGTAATTCACCAAATTCGACAGACAAACTGATACCTAATTTAGTTTCAGGTCGAATTGTTATTCACTCTCAAGACAAAATCCAAAACCAGGACGTCAAATACGCACGTTTGACTGACGAAACTGTTGAAATATATGTTATATATATTAATAATAATATATTCATATACAAATTATTGTATAATTTTATGAATTCATATGGGTTTGGAGTTCAATAATTTACTGTATTATTAAGGTTTTTTTCTAAAGTAACAATTTTTGAGTATTTTAAATCTAATACTTCTTGATATAATAATTGAAGTAGTCAACACTAAAACCTTATCTGTCAAACCTCTTTACCACCGACAAGAAACCAGAAACGTGGAACCAAACACGGGGGCTCGAATAGTTGGCATGTGGCAGCAAACTGGAGCTTGCGCGTATGGTAGTCCCACTGCCACGTCTATGCTATGCACTGCAGGAAGGAAGGGGGTCTAATTGTAATTTCACATTCTGACCAGCGAGCTTTTTTAGACTCTGTCTGCAGTTGATTTTTCATAAGATCAAACTGTGGACATTGAATGAATAAGGAAGACGCGAATGAATAAAGCGAGAACCACGTGAAATAATACTATATAAAATTAACACAAATGCTAATTGTTTCAAGCATAATGGTTAAAGAATTTATAATATTTTTTTTATTAAGAGATAAAAAATTGTGAATATCTAAAACAAGAAAACAAAAAATAAAATACTATTAGTAGAATAGTAAACGCTATAAATGTGAACCAACGTCACAAAAAAGTTTGTGAGCACAAGAAACATCTCGTCTCAAAAGAAGCATCTCGTGTATCGTCTCCTAAAAAAAATGGAATTGATGTGTCATTGTTCGAGCTTTCTTCTTCCGCCGGAGAATCCTAACACGACGTGTTCGCTTTCTCTAAAGTACGCTCTCGTTGTTCTCAACCAAAGCCTCCCGAGATATGCTCCCCTGCTTTGGGACCACGGTTTTTCTTCCTGCACCACACCCTCTTCTTCCTATTTTCTTTCTCTTTAGAATATTGATTCATGCATTGATGTATGTCTATGTGGTTGCTACAGCTCAAGTACGAGTTTGTGCCGATGGAGGTGCCAATAGGGTGTATGATGAAATGCCTCTTTTCTTCCCTCATCAACAACCTTCCCATGTTCGCACCAGGTTCCTACTTCTCTCTTTAAGGGTTTTCCTTTTTTTATGATTTTTTTAATCTTCTTCTAAGACTTTGTTTCTCCCTTTAGCTTAGTTCCGTTCCCGTGACTTTGTGTTTGTGGTTGGGCTGTTTCGCGCAATTGGGATACTGAATGAAATGAAAAGTTTTGAGTTCTGACTTTCCTATCGTCACTTTTGAGCTCTGTCATTCGGTGGTCCATGATAACTGATGAGTTCACAAAAGGACAGTTTTTGTGATAAAATAATGTTTTTTTCTTTTCATGATGAAAGTTATTGATTTCTGAGTTTGATGTCTTTCTTGAAAGTTTCAAAGCTGCTGCAATTTTCTGCAACTTATTTGTGGTGGGGTTGGGCTTCTTAAAATTCTTAGTGGCTTCGAGTGAACCAGAAAAGGAAATGGCCAAATAGAATTTGTGAGTTCGTGTAGGTTACATCAATTAGATTCTGTGAATCCTTTTTGCCATTCTTGTACTAAAGAAATCAGTCCATGTTTTATTATAATTATGATTGATCATGATAAATCTGCTCGATAGATACATTGATATGTCACTCTTACCTCTGGTCCTTGCTGACAGGTAGTGCTTAGTGCCTTGTTTGTTTCTGCTTGTCGTGGAATTCCTATGTGCTGCATTTGATTTGATATTATCATATTATAAAGATATTCAACCATGTGATATTTCCTTATTTATGTTTTCACTTGTATGTATGCGGGTGGAATTATTAGTTTTTTTATGGGATATATGTGGAAAGTCGCATCCTTCATTTATGAGTGGTAGTCAGCAATATCTTTCAGTTAACTGGTCTAACTTTTCTTATAACATGCTTCTGTACATTTCGCTTTTGGAATTGATGTCAATGGCACAAGCTCTCCGAATGATCTTTATTTCCATTTCTAGTCTGTGCAGTTTAATTGTTGGAGGACTTGGTTAGACTGAAAACTCTGTCACATTTATTGTTTTCTGTACTACTCTCAGTGTTTTGCTGTTGTTAGTTGCTGGGAGCCTGGCTTGCCATCGTCAGTTTACGGTTGCAGATTTCCTTTTATCTAACTTGATAGATTTCTATCAGGTACAAGCCTGATGTAATTAAAGGGGACATGGATTCAATCAGAACAGAAGTACTTGACTTCTATGCAAAGCTGGTATTTCTCTCTATCTATATATGTTTCTGTTTTTTTGTGTGACTCAGCTTGCAAGTATGCATGTAATGCAGAAAATGAATTCAAAACTCAATTTACTGGTTCTCACAAAGTGCCATTTTTTATTCCTGTGTTGCTGCTATATATATACTATCTTGAATCCTGTAAAAATCATGTCAAGGGTCTTATGCTAGTTTGCTTCCCGCAGGGAACTAAGATAATTGATGAGTCTCATGATCAGGACACCACAGATTTACACAAATGTGTGGCATACATACGTTATCTCACCCCAAATATTGATGGATCAGAAGTGAGTTGAATACTTTGTTATAGTATTTATTTTCTGATTTTCTTTTGGAGCGAGGGGACAGCAGAGTGAGCTGATGTCAATTTTAACTGTGGACTCAACTAATTTTGGAATAATTGAAATGAATTAAGTCTAGTGCCGTATCTACTTTAATCCCTTTTTGACAGTAAAGAATGTTTTCATGCTGTGTGTATTTAGTTGTACTGTTGGAATTAATCTCAGATTGGCAACCCCCCCCCCCCCCCCCCCCCCCCCCCCCCCCCCCCCCCCCCCGTCTTAATGCAATGGCAGCTATGCATTCTTGTTGCTGGAGCACTTGGTGGGAGATTTGACCATGAGATTGGAAATATTAATGTGCTGTGCCGATTTTCCAACACACGAATTATCCTTCTATCTGATGATTGCCTCATTCACCTTCTTCCAAAGAATCATTGTCATAAAATCTTTGTTCAATCTTCTGTTGAGGGTCCGCATTGTGGTCTCATTCCCATTGGGATGCCGTCTGGAAGCTCTACAACCACAGGACTCAAATGGGACCTCAGTAAGTATTATATTTCGTTCTCTAATAATAATATTGATTACTTAAATATGTAAATCTGTATATGAAATTGTGCTTCCTAAGTCTCTGCATGAGTAGGATGGTAATCATTGCCACTGATATCAGAAAATTTTGACTCTTGTCTGGCCACTTTTAACTAGTATATGGGATGGATTCACTTATCCTTGACTAATAAATAAATAGTTAAACACGTTAATTAGCAATCTATCAGAACATCAACACATGACAGAATAAATATGATGTTGTGGTGTGATGGAGGATAAATGTTTCGGATAAAATCATTAACTTCGATTGCCTTTTTCAATCACCCTTTTCTGAACTTGTTTTTCAAATGTTGTCTAACGATTAACATTTTATTTTGACTATTTCAGATGACACAGCGATGGGTTTTGGAGGTTTAATAAGCACATCAAATATTGTAAAAGGGGAAATAGTTACAGTACAGTCTGATTCAGATCTTCTTTGGACTATTTCTATTAAGAAGCTCTAGGATTTACATGTTGCATAGTGCGGTGATTTTTCAGAGCTTCTGCTGACCTTTCTTTATGTTTCATTCTTTCAATTTACTCGGTGAATTATGGGAGGGTGGAAGGGAATTAGGGAGTTATTCTTTAACGTAGGAAGTTCAATTTTCAAAGAGGTTACTTACATTCCGTGGGTCAGTCAGTTGCATTGTATGTTATTGTTATCCGTAAATGAAATAGCGGAATAAGATGGCAAAAAACAAAAACAGAAATTAAAAGGAGAAAACCATGTCATGTACTATTTTGCTTTTGCATACAGAGCAATGGACTGTTAGTTGCCACTCTATACTGTGGTTCGGGACCATTACCATAACGGGTCAATTATTCTGGTTAATTTCTCTGTGATTTGGGTTTTTCAATTTAGAAGAATGAGAAATTATTATGTGAGACGGGCTTTTCAATTTACAAGAACGAGTTAATAAAATTTTATTATGCATGAGTTTGAATGCAGTGCATCTGATTACAGGTGATTGGGAGTTAGTTAATATTTACTCTAAATTAATTAATACTACCTTCATTGTCGATTTTTTTATCCTAAGAAAGTATAGGTTAGTCAAACTAATTTATAAATACTCATTGGAACTGCTTTAGTAGTAGAGTTTGAGTTGTATACATTTACTTAGGTTTAAGAGTTTGAGTAGAATGCATATACTTATCTTTAATTCTCATTGTCGTCATTGTAAGAAAAAAAAAAACATGGGTATTTTATCTCTTCATTAGTTGATTCTAACTTTCATAATTTGATTGTTGACATGACAATGTTGATTATTGATGTGATATTCTAATGCTGCTGTAGCAATGCACATGGTGCTGACATAGATCGATTAACATGGATGTTTCTCGGTCAGTTTAAGTGTTTCTCGGTCAGGTTAAGTGTAAGTTACTTTATTGATTTTTATTCCAAATAAACAGATTATAATACAGAAAAAATAGTTCTCTTATACTCAAAACTTACAAATAAAAGAATTTGTATAAAGGTTTTCTATATTGTTGTTCAATTAGGGGTTATCATAAAATAAAAAAATATTAATTTTTATAATAGTTATTTAAAATTTTATATTTAAAGTAATTTTAAATTGATTGATTATATAAAAATTATTTAAAGTGGCGACATATTAAAATTAAACTCTTAATTGTGTTTTTTTAATTAAAAGAATATATTTTTATACCTAAAAATACCTATTTGAAAGTGTAAAAAAGTAATCTCAAGCAAAAAAAAAATATATATATCTTATGCTCAATACACACATAATTATTTGTCATCTTATTTCACTTTTAAAATATGTTTAAATAATAAATTAATTAAGTAACTATTCAATAAATTCTTGTTCAATATAATAATAATAATTTTGTTATTAAACAATAATTTGTCTATAAATTATATTATAAAACTTATAGTAATAAATTTTATAAATTATAAATATTTTTTTTGGAAGAATAAAAAAATTATAAATATTTGTATACAGTAAAAAAAAATCATAAATATTCCATAATTTTGTCACCTCGGTAGCAATTTCAAATAGTGACTGAACCGTCCCGAAAACCCTCGAACAACATTGAACATTTGTTTTGTATGAAGAGTTGAGCTGAGGCTAATCAATGTTATATAGAGAGCAATCACATTCCCTCTTTCTTTCCCTCCTCTCTTCTCTTTCGCCTTCGCTTTCTTTGAAACGCACAGCTTCAATCCTCGACCACACCACCCATCGGCGACATGGTAAGTACCTCTTCTTTTCCAAACCTCATTCTCTTCAAACGCTAAAGTTCAATTTTTAAGCGCAGTGGGATTCGACTTTCCCCGTGTGATCATATAGTATCCGAAGCTCTAGCGTTCCCGTAACTGTTAAATTGACCTTGCAGTATATATTAATT
This sequence comes from Glycine tomentella, assembly GCA_007407185.1. NCBI lineage: Eukaryota > Viridiplantae > Streptophyta > Magnoliopsida > Fabales > Fabaceae > Glycine > Glycine tomentella. Next base: position 9,086 of record PYAF01004467.1, read on the forward strand.
TTACCTTTTTAACCCCATTCTCCGTTTACTCCTTGCAGCTTCCTCTTTCCCTTCTCAAGACTGCCCAAGGCCACCCTATGGTAACTCATTTTTTCATTCTGTTTTCTTTTATTTCTAACTTAATATTATTATTACTATGATATGATGATGGTGATGGTGATGATGTAACAGTTGGTGGAACTGAAAAATGGGGAGACATATAACGGGCATTTGGTTAATTGCGATACATGGATGAACATCCATCTCCGAGAAGTCATTTGTACATCTAAAGTAATGTTGCTTTTAGGATCCCTTGCTTGTTTTTTGCTGTCATGTAATCTGATTGTGATGGAAAGGTTTGATTTAAATCGCAATGTAGGACGGAGATAGATTTTGGAGGATGCCTGAATGCTACATACGAGGCAATACAATCAAGTACCTTCGAGTTCCTGATGAGGTGTGTATTGTGTGTGCACTGCCAATGACATTTTTTTTTAATTTGTTAATTTAAAAACTGGTAAATGGGTTGAAAAGAAGGGAGCCTTGCCACATTAGTAGAGTTGTTTCATTGTGATATGGTGGCCACAGAAAAAAGCCTCATCCTTGGGCATTTAAGGGTACTGGATTCAATGCAGTCTAATTTGCACACACTGAACCATCTGGTCTTGATCGGGTTCCAAATTGTTGAATGTGTGAATTGTGGAAATTTGATTAGAATTGTTGAACTTTGATCAAAACCCCTTTTAATTGCAATGATGGGAACCTTGTGCATTAGGCTGGGTCCTTTCTGTGAATAGAATTGAGAATTTTCGTTGAGTGCACATACATTTATTCTACTAATTTTGCTCTTTTGCTATTATTTTAGGTTATTGACAAAGTTCAAGAAGAAACCAAGAGCCGTGCAGGTAAGCATTGTTTTGGCATCTAGTTGGTTGGTATGAGTTTGAGTGTAAGTATGTGGATGTGAGTTTGAAACACTGTATTAGAATGGACATGATGAGGACCCTATAAAACCTATGAATCTAATTCCTTAAGGCTATCAGTTGATATGTGGTGTCAGGCCATAAGGTTTAGGTTCCTCAATCATTAGAAAAGATCCATTGTAACAGATATCCTTGCTGCTTAGAATTCTGGCTAATGAACCCAACAAACTTCCTTGGTGAATCTGATAGTTGTTTGTTGGTTCAGTTTCATGTAAATTAACTAGGTGACCTTATAAGGAGGGACCAAGGAAGATTGCAACGTGTATCATAATAAAGATTTGTATAATTTTTTATTTATAAATCAGTGAAACTTAATATTTGTAAATTCTAATCTAGCCATGTATTATGAACTTCTATTCATGCTGCCTTCCAGTTGCTGGCAAAACTCGACATTCTCTGTTTAATTTCACCTTTTTCAGATCGCAAACCACCTGGAGTGGGACGTGGAAGGGGAAGAGGCCGAGAGGAAGGTCCTGGTGGGCGCCCAGCAAAAGGAATTGGGCGTGGTCTTGATGATGGTGGTGCCAAGGGAGCTGGAGGAGGCCGAGGCAGGGGTGGTCCCAGTGGAAAGCCTGGTGGAAACAGAGGTAAATCATAAATCACTCATTGCATGTATTACCCGTTCATAATCATTTCTATCCTTCTAAGTTCTAATTCACCATTCACAGTTTTAAGAGTTTTTTCTACTTTTGCTTCATTTTCACCTAGATTGGATGAGCTCCTACAGAGCAAGAAATATCTTCTATGAACATGTGTATTATTATTTGATGAACACATTACTGGGTTCTTTAATTTGGTTGGTTTTAATGTAAAATTTATGGTTGGAAATGTCTTCCATAAAATATTGTATATAACTTTTCTTTTTAAAAAAATAAGGTTGCTTAAAGTTAAATTCTGTGTATGAATATTGTCCAATGTATTTATTTACTTGTTTTGGTACGTACAGGGCGAGGTAGAGGCTGATTCTAACAAGTGGCAGGAACTACTCAATGTGTATCGATAGCAACTTCACTGCCCATGTTTCCTGTGCATCCTTGGCTTTTAACTTCACGTGTATTTCTCGTGTTTATGATCCCAAAAATGTTAGTGCTATTATATTACTCGGGGAAAGTTTCTCTGCCATACTGCCCCATCTCCTTTTTAATACCTTCCCAACAGCAAACGTGACTTTCGCTTTCTTTCCTCCCAATGAAAGGTAATGATGGCGCAAAGCGTGAAATACAACCTTGATATATTTAGAAATTTTAATTTGACAATTACATATTTGGCACCAAGCATACAGTTTTTGACTAAGTTGACTTGTGGATTTTGTTTTTGCGATTGTTTTTTCTTTTCTCTGTTTGGGTCAATTAGAATTGGGTTTTGAAAGAAATTATACTTAAATCCACCACTAAAGGGATCACATGCCAATGTCATCAACTTTTTTTTCTTCTTTAAAAACTAAGTGTATTTTTTATTATTGGAGATAATTTTGTAAGATAGATAGAATCATTCTAGATAAATGTCTTCAGAGTATTTAATTTAATTATGTATTTAAGACAAATGTAATTATATATTCAAGACATAAAATCAATAACAAAATTTTCCTTTTTAATATTTAACATTATTAGATAGCTCAAATTTTCCTTTTGAATATTTAACATTATCAATAACAAAAAAGGCCTATGAAAAATACTCACGTACAAATACAATTTTTTTTATAATCAAAATCCAACACATCTCAACCGAGGTTGTGATGAAAAATAAAACAAATTATTGGCAAATACAACAAAAAATGCTCCTCGGGCTTTGAACCATCTAAGTTAATGGCTCGGCATGCTATTTGCTAGTAGGGGTGATGACGGTGTTTCTTGCATGTTCTTTCTGGCTTCATAGTCAATGTGCTTGAAATCCAAGATTGATTGGATTCAGAGGAATCATCAGAGAGCCAACAACATAGCCGACCATCTTCTCCACCCGTCCATCCGAAAATGCCTTGGCTAGGACTATTAGTAGGTCCACTAGGAATTGTTGACATGGGTAAAACACTCCTAATGACACTTGCGTGGCCTCCTTCAAGAATTGCTTCTGCAGCTCCAATTGTAGCCACTCCTTCGTAATTTACAGGAAAGTAGCCCATAGTACCAGCATTAGTGCCACCAATCACCCATAGTTTTTCAGCTTCTCTGGAATAGTGGCAATCAATGAAATAGTCAACCTGCCAGAGGAAAGTATCAATTTGCGGTCTAAAGATTATGCAATATATAAGTTTTGCTTTGGGAGCAGTTACCACCAAACTTGAAAGATCATCTATTCAGCCTGCTCAGCCAATGTCATGTATCTTTATCCTCAGCATGTAATTTAAAGATATGTAATATATAAATATAAGCTTTTGCTTATCCACAGCATGAATTTTCCTAAAAGCTGGGCTGTCAATCCAATTAAAAAGACTCTACATGACTCAGTAGTATAGAAGCAAAGCCTCTTGCAAGGAAAACTGCAAGGTATTGACCTTTTAAGTCTAAAAGATCTATAATTCTTTCAATATATACCAAGTTACCGCCCCCTTCTTTTCTCCTTCCTATCTAATGAGAACTAATGATTTTTCATCTGCATACGATGCTTGCATATCACTATCACATTTTTTATTTTGCGATAAAAATTACAGTTTTCATGCATGTTCCAATAAAAGCACAATGCTTTTCCAGTTAACAAAGCAAGCATATTCAGTACAAATCGAGAGGAACTCACATGATCCAAGTTCCAACTTTCAGAAGCTACAGTACGAGCATCTGAGAAGTTTCCTTCATTTCTACCATCTTTCCAGTTCCAGATACTAGGCAGCAGAAGAAAGAAAAATTTTAATCAAACTTTGAAAACGATGAAAGAGTTAGTAATTAGTATAGACATGTAAATTCATATAACCCACATTAGGATTTAGGAGTATAAGAATGTAATTATTAGCATAAAATGTATAGTAAAAGTACTATCTGAACTCACACTACTCTGATTATGACATTTATGTAATTATGACGGTTGTTTGTTCTGTAATCTGTATATGAATTTACCTTTCTTCAGAACAGTAACAACATAGAATGCGCAGCATACAACCATATTGGGCAGAAATAGAGTATAAGTGGGCTATGTATAACTCTTATGATTTTTTTTTTAAAAAAATAAAACTAATGGAGATTAACTGTACCCCAGGGTTTCAATATGTGTTAAGCACCAAAGCTTCTGGTAATTCTCTCCAAAAATCCCCACCTTTGCAATTGAAGTCCCCATGTTAATCACCTACATTTTTGTAAAAAAAAAAAATCATAACTGTGCATGAGAAACATACTGTAGCTCATACACACAAAGGACTCAAATAAAACTTTCATGCAATATATATCCATCACATGGATGGACCCATTAGACAGACGAGAGACAACAGATATCTATCAATCTGGATACATAGATAAGAAAAAGCACAGATAAAGGGAGGAAGGATAAGAAATCCTGCAGAACAGAGGAAAATAAGTTGCGTGAAAAGAAAAGAAAAAATGTAGCAGGGCTGCTAAATCTACAAGTTGGAAAAGGTATTCTCTTGAAATACAATACCCAACAGCAGAGAACCAAGGAGACCAAAAATACAATCCAATCCCAGAGTGCTGAGATGTCTTTAATATCTTGATTAAGAATCAAGATGGTTGCAACTTGCAATAATTATCAACTGATGGGAACTGAATTGAAGTCCTGGACTTACTGATTCTAGATGATCATCATCATTGATATCTCCACTAGTATCAAATGTGCAGATCAACCCATCTACTGAAGCAGAAATCAGCTTGCCTTGTTCATTAGGGACAAAATGAACCTAACATTAATTGCACATTTTAAACAAATCAGACATAAATCCATGCCTCTCACAATGGATCACTAAATAATTTCATTTTATTTACTAAAAGAATAAAAGCTTTATTTTTAATAATGAAAAAGGATTGATATTGTTGCCTTCATCTTATGAACACAACGTACAATGTAACAAATATTTTCCTTGCCTCATTCAGGCATTCTATGACAGGTTACCTTAAACCAGAAATATAAATGTATTGATAATGGGGAAGTAGGGTCTAGGAGGAAGGGGGTAAGTGGTGACAAAACAAGTTGAAACTAACAGAAGCCATTAAGTCAAAAAACATGTGAGGCCTTCAAATGCCAATATGATGTCCATCCCACAAGAAGACTTCTACTCAGAGAACTGGTACAAGGCCTTCAGAAGGTCAAAGTTAAGAAGCAAAATCCAATTACAAAATTCTTCTTCAATAATCTTATATCAATAGCAAGTTTGTATTGAATCGATCAAGTAATGCCTAAAGCCATGCTGAACTAATGAAAATGGCTACTGCCTGAAAACAAAAATTCCAACCAGTCTGACTATCAATGTCCAACCCAGAAAACGAGGAATCAAGTACATTGTTCCATTAATCTGCAATGAACATCCTTTTAATTTTTCAAATCTAGTAAGATTTCCACAGTTTTTTCTGGGAGAAATATTTAAAATCCATTGGTTGCCAGTGTTAACTATTCTACAATTTTTTATAAGATTGAAATAATCGAATTAGTTGCCACGTTTCTTACAACAACAACAACAAAAATATTCTGGGAGGGAATCGCCAAGGAAAACATCCTTTTCCCGCCGGATTATAGTTTTTAGCTAATTCCATCAGATCAAGTTTTCAATCAAAATATAAATTGTTCTCACATGTAATTCAAGCCATTTGAACAGCACAAACCTGAGTGACATCATCCACATGAGAGTCCTCCAGGCATGCAACTTGCTTCATATTTCTCCAATCCCAAAACATTACCTGAACAAAATCATACTTGAGGACATAGCTTACATACCACTAGTTTAAATCATGTATCACAGAAATATCTACAACCAAAAGCGAACCTGCGATTTACACCCGGCGGCTACTAAATTTCCACTAGTCCCTCCAATACAGAAGCTGAAAACCTCTTGAGAAGGACCGGCATTGATGGAAGAAAACTACAATTTGACATTCAATCCAACACACTCAAACATCAAATTACTCATACACATGAAAAAGACTTAAAATTAAACAAAAAGTCAAATCTACCTGCTGAAAAGTCCTTATGTCCCAAGCTCTAATGGTGCCATCAGAAGAACAGGAACACAAAACATGGGGATTTGAAGGACCCGAAAACAAAATCTGATTGATGGTTTCAGAGTGACCCTTGCACTCTCCGTAATACTGGCCCGCCACAGGTGAATACAGTTTCACTGCGTTCGTTGACAGTGACACCGCCATTGCACTCCAATCATCCCTTTAATTCACAAAAACAGTTCGAACCCAATATACATTTAGGAACTAAAAAAATGAAACTTTACTGTTTCGCATCGAGTTTGAGCATAAATTCACAGCTTAAATGGGAAATTAAAATAACGTGCGTACTTTTGGACGATTTGGAAAACGTAGTCATCGCCGAAGTTGGTTTGAATAGAGTTTTTAAGGCCCAAGCGCTTAACGTTGTTGGCGTTGGGTGAAGAATGTTGCTCCTCGACATCCATGTCCGCACTGGTTTCCATGTGAAATTGGGTTTCTACAAGTTAGAGTTGCAGAGGAAGAAGGTCCTTCTTCATAACTTCCAGGGTTTTAGGGCTTTAATTACCTGGGAATGTGGTCCCCTCGATATATTAATATTATCAACTAAAATTTAAAAATTAAATAAATATTTTTTTAAGAATTTGTAAGAATAATTCAAAAACAATATCAATATTATATTAATTGTTTCATACATTATATATGTTTTTCTTAATATTTCAAATACGCATGTATTTCTTTATCATTTTTTCTTTGATATATTATAAATTATAAATTCTTTAATGTCATCATCAGAATAAATTACACTAATCGCACATTTAAAGTTTCGTTTAAATTTCTTGATCTATCCCTACATTGACCCCTTAATCTTTAATGTTAGAGTAAATTACATCAATTATTCCTAAGGTTTTGTTAAATTATATAAATCCCTTACATGGATTATAGCGAATGGGGGCTAGACAAAGCAATACTTGTATACCATACAGCACATAGAAAATTATTCTACATGTGCAGGATGTTTGCTTGTTACTGTGGGGGTAGAGTTATATTGAGAATGGCACCGAATATGAGCTGCCATTCTCTTTGGTAACTTCTTGAACATAATCCTTACATATTGGTATCCCTGTACCTACTTTTTGTTATAATATATTATACTTTACTGATTAAAAAAAATTGAATATGTCCTGAATAAATTACACGAACCCCTCCAAAGTTTGCTCTTATTATAAGTGACCCATGATGTTTAATGAATTTTATTCCCCAAAATGTTCTTACTCCGTTCAAACAAGACACCTTTAAAAAAAATTGCAGTGTACGAGTATTTTCATATTTTCCTTCTTCAGCTAATCTCCACCTCTCAAACTCAATTTACTCTCTAATTGAATCTGGATTGGAGGGTTTGTTTGATGTACAAAACCCAAAACCCCCACATTCAACCTCCCCTCGGATCAACTCCATCGAAATAGAAAAGTTTCAATCATAACTTTCCTTATTTTAATACTCCAGCCCAGACTTGAGTGGAGAGCACAATTTGTTAACCCAACAGAACCATTTTGCTAATTCTCTTCATTTTCCAATAAAATTGAAACCCCTATGAAATCATTTTAAAAAATATATATCCAGCAATTTTAACATCCATCTCAAAATAGAGCATGCACACAAATTTCGTAACACTAATAACCGCCATCAATTTCAACTTCTTTAAAAAAAAAAAAAAAAAAAAAACCACGAGGACCTTGAAAACTCCTCGGCAATCTCCAACACAAGTTCGTTGTGAACGACACTTCAGTACATGTAGAGGCCCGTATCAGTAGCAACGTTGTTGTAGAATGAGGTAGTGGAAGTGAGGACAATCTGGATAACGAAGACTTACAAGGAAGCGAAGAAGGAGGGAAATTGGCGAGGGATCATGACGTATGTAAGAAAGGCCCTTCTGCGAGGTGACTACTTCAGATTTGGAAGTAAATTTATATGATTTCCAACTATGTTCTTAGATCTCAGATTTGATTCATCATTGGGTACAAGGTCAATGGTGAGGACGACATGGAAATAAACTTCTAGATCTGAGTCACTAGTACAAATAGGCAAAAGAGGGCGTCATAGTCGGGACTAGAGTAGGAGGAGATAGAGAGGAATTCATCATCAAAGGAATTAGAGGATAACAACCACCCATACTTCAAGGAAAGAGAGGAGACCGATGGCATATTACGATGAATGATGGATTAAAGGGATTTGGACAGGATGAGGAGAATGACAGTTGAGCAGTTAGAGGGCTTTGGGGGAGAAAAAGGACCAGGGGTGTAATTAAGGATTATTACTTTTATTTTTTGGTTTTTGTTTTTTCAAATCTAACAAATTCGACACAAATTGGGACAAGGAGTTAAAAATCAATGTTCTAAAAGTAATGTGTTCAAACCTCAGGAGGGTCATTGTAATTTACTATGAACAGACACTAGTTTGAAACTTTTCCTAACCAATGCAAACACACTCATGTCTGAAGTCGACATTACATGTCAGTTTGGAAGTTTCACTTCCATGTTAGAGAATACCGAATTAATCATCCAAAAAAGTTCAAAACATACGCAACATATAAATATAGAAATCCGGTTACCACCATTCAAGCATGAAAATATCTCAATTATACAATATCCTAAGTCAACTAGAAGGAGATTTTTTCTGGTAATAATACGTGCTAAATGTTTAGCCAACACGGGAGAGACACATGAACGTCTATTACTTGAAATAACTAGCAATCAATGCTACAGATAGAGAAAATTTCACTCGAGAATTTTCATAAACATCATCTAGGGTAGCGTCTTTAACTGCAACGGCATTATGTGCTTGGAGCAGCCTCTTTTTTCTCTGTTGATGCCTCGCCAGCATCCTGTTCAACAGGCTTTGACACTTCTGGCTCTGTAGAGTTGGCAAACAAATAAATTATAGTTAGCAGAGTAAATGAACCCTCGAATAAAACAAAAACAATAATAGTCCAGAAATCTATACACGTATCTTTCTAATTCCACATATATCAAAACTTCATACGCATTTTATTCATCGGAACGAATTGCATAATGATGTTAACACCAAGGGGAATTCAATTCCTCTTTTCAAGATAAATAATCTTGTTCCCCTTTCCAAATTGCAATGCCCTTTATGGATGATAATGCAGACAACAAGAATATAATATAAAAAACCAAACAGCTATGATATTTATAGCTCTCTAAATTGACAAAAAAAAGAGGCAATTTTTAAAGACTTTAGGGGTACATGATAATAATCAAAGATTACAAGATCTTTTTAGATTGAGTAATGTTATATCCTCGAACAACATCTTCCTAAACCTTCTAATACTTATAAAAAAAAAAAAATCATGAAAAAAGATGGATTTAATATCTTGAAAAGAAAAAAAGCATTAAATACTTAATGAAATTAGGAGGATTGATAAGATGTAGGAGGATATAAAATTATCTTCATCTTTACATTTTGTTTAATTGAAAATAATTTTGTTCACAATGGGAATTTCAAATTCTGATCAAACTTCACTGTCAGAAGTGTCTTCAACCAGGTAATAAGCTATTGATTCCACACATGCCGATTTCCAGCCATACAAAGAGAGCTAATTAATCAGCTTTCTTTATAAGCTACCTAAGAACCAATGCAAAGATAACCTTAAAAAATAAACTTACTACAAAACTGCACATTTTAATCACAAAGCACAGACACCTCACACTCAACTTCAATTCTTCATCTTAGGTCTAACCTGCTCCCCTACTAAATCAGCACTCTCCTCCAAAGTCCAAACTCTACCACCATATCCATCAAAAATCCATATAACTCATGGAAACGAAAATCCATAACACTAAAAAGAATCATTCAACATTTTAACATGCCCTAGAGCTACCTTTAAAGCCAAAAGCTGCAAAAACTGTTACTTAGTTTTCCAAGTGTTACTATTTCCTATAACAGTTCACAGAATATGCACATATAGGCACAATACCATAATTAAACATGGAAAAACCAGTAAAATCAGCACAACTTGATTAAACTACCATCATTAAGTCAGGAAATTGAACACGCTTTATTATAGTCAAGTACCATGCATAGAAGAAAAATGTGAACCACAAATTTGCACACACATACCTTCATCATCACTCTCATCAATGTCATCCATTGCATCACCCATTCCACCAAATTTCTGCAACATCCATAAGTAATCAAACACATAATAAGATCAATAAAAGAACAGTAAATCAACTTAACACATTACATACAGAGAAATCCATCCCTCCCATTGCATCAGCACCCATCCCTCCCATTGCTCCCATTGCATCAGCACCCATCCCCCCAAATTTCTGCACAAAAAGAAATAGTAAGGATAAAATAATATAATTAGGATAAGAGTTTGAAATAGATAATCAAATGAACACATTGCATACCGAGAAATCCATCCCTCCCAAGTCCACATCACCTAATCAACCAACAATGAGCCAGTTTAATTAGACTATGCATAAAATTATACGGAATTCTGTAACACATTAATTTGTTATCGTAGAAGTCATGCATACCATTATTACCATCATCTTCATCCTCATCCACCCATTTATCCCAATCTACTTTCACATAATGTGGAGGCTTGCCTTCTCCACGCAGTAACCTTTTCCACCATCCATCCTCTGCCTTCTGCACTACACAGAATATGCTTCGCACTCCTACATTAATTTTGCTCTCCTGAAAGAGAATGGTGAATGAAATGCATTAAAAATTAAATAAAAAATAACCATAATTTGCAAGTGAAGCATGACATAAACACATAAACGCATGCACACAACTTCCACAAAAGTGCATATAAAGCATCAAAGCAATCAGGACATATCACTGTTTAATTCACAGGAAAAGGTGAAAATAAACATTCTCAAAGATATCAATGTTACAGCACAAATTGAGAACAACTTCTCACCTCTACGTTAACCTTGTCAAAGAGCTCCAGTTTTAGCTCATACTGATGGTCTTCAGCACCAGCACTACCAGAGAAGGTAAAAATACCATCTGGTGTAAGATCCACTTTGGCATTTTTTGAATCAGCCAACTGCACCGTGATATAGACCTTGTCAAGTCTCTGAGCCCACTTAACCTCGGGATGACGACTGCATGGCAAAGTGCATTTATAAAATATGAAACAATTAGAGAGGGTTCAAATGCGTTACAAGTCAAGGAATATTAAACGGGAAAGCAGTCAAACTGCTGAAAATTCTTATTCTTATCACTGGCATCTCAAAATGTAGAACAATCACAAATCCCAACCTATCTTTCCATGAGAACAAAAGAGAAGGAAAGACGAAGAAAGCGAACCCTAATAATCAAACACCGGGTACCCAAATCTCGAAATACATTTTTGGCAACAAAATCTGCCTTCTACACCTATCTTAATCATCTTTAGCGGGTGTGTTTCGTTTCAATTGGTACTAGAGTTCGAAAATGCCCACTAAATATTTTAGGTTTACTGCCACATTTGTCAAAAGAAAAGAAGTTCGCGATGTAGCTAAACAGTAAGAAGAACTCATCATTCTTCGGGGATCGCAAGTCGGCAACAACTCAACTCAACAAAACAAGAGAAAGAAACAATTCGATCGATTACAAACCCAAATTATGAAAGAATAATGCTAAGTCGAAGAAGATAATGAAGAAAGCATTTCATATTATGTCAATAAAGAAGAAGAAAAAAACGATAATAAGCAGAGATTCCGAACGGATAACCATCAAAGGAAGATGCAGGATTTATAATTTGCACCTCATATTTGATATTGAATTGGATTTGATTGACGAAAACCAAAGATAGAGAGAGCTTATATTCTGTAAAACCCTAGTTCCTTCTTCGTTGGCGAGAGAAACCCCAAAGTAACCCTCTTTCAGCTATCGCTTTTGAACAAAGTATTTATATGGCATAAAATACGTTGCTTGAACGTCACTTCTGGACTTCTAGTACCTTCCCTGCGCTGAATCGTTTTCTAGAACGCTCCTTCTAAAAAAACCTCCTAGTTTGCTAAGTAAGCCACCCTTTCTTCTCTTGTTACCAATTATACCCTTTTAACCCTATTTCTACACCCCCCATGACTTGTTATTCCTTTGAACCTCCTCCTTTCATTGAACCTCCATTTTTCTTCTTCCATTACCCCCCATCTTCCTTCGCACACAAGCTCCTTGTCCACCCCATGTGCGTCACTCACAAATTTGCTATCGTCAATTCCTCGTTGACAAGATCTACATCCTAGATGATTGAAATACCGACTTCTGGTCCCACTCCACCAATTGAGCAGAGGTCCTCGACCTTTCCACAAGCCGCTAGTAGGTCAGGGAGAAAGTGGATGCATGCTAGCTTTGTTGTCGAAGAAGGGTTTGATGTGGGGCGTGGGGTTTGGGAGGAGTTGAAGGGGCTAAAGAAGGATTTGCCAGGGTTTTTGTGTGAGGCCACCATGGCTGATTTGGTGACATTTCCCATTTTAGGGATTCCCTAACTCGCCCTTCGCGTCAAGTATGCAAATCATAAACCAACTTTTCGATGGAAAAACTGCCACTCAACATTAACAATGACGCGTCACACTCCTTTGAATCAGACTTCATCGGAGGACTCAATTTTGGAACTGAATATTCTGATTCTTCAACAAAGCCAATCGTGGTTGTTGTTGTGTGACAGTTTTTGAGGATGGTGGAACTGATTTGCGCCGCCACAAACTTTGATCAGAATCCTTAATGACCACTTGTTGGTGGCACCTTCTTCAATTTTTACTTCTTAACAATGTTGATTCGATTTTTACACTGGATATCGGTCTTGAACACCTTCATGTAATCCTCTCCTGTCGCTTTCAACAAGAAACCGATCCATGGCACCATGTGAAGATCAAATCCAAAGAAGAAGAATATGGTCTCCAAAATTCAAATGATTTTCAAATAGTATATTACTAATTATTAATAATAATTATTATTAATTATAATAATTATTAATAATAATTATTATTAATAATAATAAATAGTTTTTTCTAGGAATCACAACTTCACAAGTGTATTTAGAATTTAGAGAGCATTAATGAACATGAAAAAGTGTTTTGTTTTTTGTCAATTTGGTGCAATTTCAAATTGTGGGGTGTAAAAAAATGTTAAAAGGGTACAATTGGTAATAAGAAAATAAAGGGGTTTGCTTAGCAAATAGTGGGTGTATTTAGTAAGAACCTTTCTAGAATTTTTGCAAAGGTAACTATATTGGCCCAACCCAATTTTCACCTTCGGCCCTTTTTACAATCTGCACGGCCTTTGTATTTCCCATCCATTCTTTTGCACTTTTTACCCAACTTTTTAAAAAAAAGAGCGTGGAAAGTCACTCTTACGTTATTCCTACATCCCTTATCTTTAATCTCCTATCATAATAAAATTATGTTTTCTTATAAAAACTGTATAATAGAAATGTATTTCCATTATACAAAATGATATATTAATGTTTTTCCTATTAACGAAATGATATTTAGGATTTTATTTGATATTTAATTAAAGACCTCGTCCACCAAATTTCCAATTTTAGAATAACCAAATTTCCAATTTTATAATAAAGTGATACATTTAGTGTCGATTTCATTTAGAAGTTGGGGATCCAACTCTAATTATTGGTTAAGGAACACAAATATCAAACCACTTGAAACAATGACTTTCATTTGCAAATACATAATTTATAAATTGAGAACCATGCTTTTTCAATATCTTATTTCCCCCTCTAATTTGGAGGCATATTCCACCCACCACTTTTCTAAGCAGCCAACAAATTATTATTCACCCATATCAAATTATCATGTTTTTATTTTTACTTGTGTATTTGATTTTTTTAATTGTTTATCTCTTTAAGTCCATACTCATTTATTTATATCGTTAAATTAAATCCCAATAATTTTTAAAAATAAATTGTTAATAATAAAAAAATCATACATTAGATTTTAAAATTTTCTTTATATATTTAAAACACTAATTTTTTAACCGGTGTATTGCATGGATCCAATTAAACATGTTTATTTTTATTATTATTATTAGAACTAATGATCATAAAAGATATAATTTTTTTCATATTATATAACTAGAATGAATAAATATTTAAATTAAAAAGATGAATTATAAATTTAAAAATAATTGAGTAAAACTTCTCTCTTGGTCCTTAATTTTTTAACTATAGAGATTATATGAAAAATATCTGAATTTTATTCTCCGATACTCTTGAATCATTATTTCTATGAAAAACAGTCAACTTTCCATTTATTTTATTCATTTTATAAATATTTTTTTAATTTTCAATTTTATTTCAATTAATTTTACCTATATTTTACAATTAACCCTTCTATCAAGTTGAAAGTTAAATTATTAAAAACACATCTTACCTTTCATGCATGTCTTTTTTAATATTTTATAAGTTTTTAAACATTAAAACATAACAAAGTTCTAATTTAAAAATTATAACATTTTTTTATGTTTCAGTATTTAAAAATTTCAATTATAAAAAAATTAATACACTACTAAAACTTAAATAAATGGCTAGAATTTATTTTCTAATGATAATTTAATCTCAAATTTATAGAAAGCGTTGATTATTAAATTAAGATAAAAATTAAAGATCAATTAAGAAAAATGGATTTGTTATTTATTAAAAAAGTACAATTTGCTGTAAAAAAACGTACAACTAAGAAAAAAATGGATTATTTATAGGGATGACAATATGGGCTGGGCCCAACGGGCCAGCCCATTTAGCCCGTCAAAAAAGGTGAGTCGGGCTGAAAATTTTAGCCCATTTTGGAAAATGGGGCGGGCCAACGCGGCCCGCAAAAAAGTGGGCTAGAGGCGGGCCAATCCGGCGGGCTAGTCCATTTTAGACTTTTTTGTTTTTTTTGGCTTTTTTCTTAAAAAACATATTTTTTAAATTTTTTTGGTGGGCTGACGGGCTGACCTGTTGGCCCGCCAACCCACCTTAAAATGGGCCGAGCTAGGATTTTCAGCCCACTTTCTAAAAGTGGGTCAGCCCCGCCCGCTCCATTTTTTGGTGGGTTGGGCCAGCCCGGCCCATTTTTGGCGGGTCAGTCCATATTGTCATCCCTAATTATTTATTTATAAAAAGGTAGTACAATTTTAGAGATTTAAATACCTTTATTTTATATTTATTAACCGTCATTGTTATAGTAACAACAATTAATTAGATTGCCTAAAAAAACAATTGGATGCCCTAAAAAGCAATTTGAAAACTAACTAATCATAAAGTTAATTCATTAAATATATGGGAGTTCAGCAAGGCTAGGGCAAACAGGGCACCCGCCCAGGGCCCAAAATTTTTTCCATAGATAGTTTATGTAAAATTTATTTAAAAATAAAAAAAATAAAATCTATGTCAGGGGTCCATTTTATATGTTAGGGCTCATTTTTTCCATCTCTTAGTTTTAATATTATTTGTATTTCAAAAAATTTGTGTATTAGAGGTCCATTTTTTCCATCCCTTACTTTTAATATTATTTGTATTTCAAAAAATTTATGTGTCACGGGCCCATTTTTTTCATCCCTTAATTTTAATATTATTTGTATTTTATGGGGCCCATTTTTTGTGTGTTGGAGGTTCATTTTTTCCATCATTTAATTTTAATATTATTTGTATTTCAAAAAAATTGTGTGTTAAGGATTAATTTTTTCTATCTCTTAATTTTAATATTATTTGTATTTCAAAAAATTTGTGTGTTAAAGGTCCATTTTTTTCACTTTACTCTGGATCAAAGAATTTTCAAGAACAACAACCCTAGAGTTCATTACGACTCTTTCTAATAAATTAATATACTCATTCCTCTCACAAACATACCAAGCGTATCATTGAAGGCATAGTTGATGGCGCCACCATACGGTCCATACATATTGAATAGCTACAACAAGCCCACAACCTAACCATTTTATTGAAGTCATGATGAGGAAGACCAACCAAATGTAAAGGCGACTTAAATGACTGGTGGTTGTGATGTTTGGGTAGCTCACTTCAGCTACCAAATATTGCCCTAGCCTACACTGATATCTATAAAACCAACGGTGAAATTCGTCAATTTCATTATAATTTCACTTATGTCAAGTGATAAAGACCAACAACAACTGCAAGGGACTATGATGGATCTTGCAATTACATAAAAAGATATTGTTCCTAAAGGACAAAATAACAAAAGGAAACATCATAAACAACTGAACAAAAAGGAACATCGTAAACAGCTTCATCAAAAGTAATTAGTATCAACTAAACCGAGCTAGCAGTCAAAACGATCGGCGAGTGAGTGCATTGTGGTGGATAGAAGAGCGTGGCTGAAGCTCGTTTGGGTTTATGAGAGGATGCAACATGCATGTCCCTTTTTCTCTGTATGTCCCTCTGTGTTTGGAAGAATACTTCATTTTGTTTCACCATGTTTTCATATTTCATATATACTTGATACGGAACTTTGGATACTTGAATCGATGGAAATCCGATGCCGCTAAATGACTAATTTAACCAACGCTAAAATTCAATTTTTTTTTTAGTAATTGATGATAAAATATAATAAATATGTGTTTTTTTTGGATATTTTATATTACACCGTTTTCTTTAACTATTACACTATTTATTTTATTATTTCAACATTACAATTTAAGATACCAGTATTGATAGATATATGATACTCACGATAGGCTTATTATCAATATATATTTTTATATCATACTATGGTACTATTTATTTTAACCATCATACTATTTAAATTATTTATTTTATTATTTTTAAAATATACTTCAAAATATTTAACCATTATTCTCATTAACATAATGAAAGTATAACATCTACTTTTGTTCTATATGTTATTTTTACTTTATTTTAAATTTGATTAAAAGTATTTAAGATATAGTATAATATAAATAATAGAATACACAATATGAAAACAATATCATGATTAAAGCTAAAAGTAAAATTAAAGAATTAAATTATAAATACTCCAATTTTTATATATATTTGAAATAAAATTAAAATTTATATAAAAATATGTCTATTTTTATTATTTAACATTTACTAACTATT
>PYAF01004467.1:35301-67643 GCA_007407185.1 Glycine tomentella
GTTATGCTTAAGAGAAGTCGACTCTTGTTTATGGACGAGGCAACTGCTTCTGTTGATTCTCAAACCGATGGTGTGGTTCAGAAGATCATTAGAGAGGACTTTGCAGCATGTACCATCATTAGCATTGCTCACAGAATACCCACAGTCATGGACTGTGACAGAGTTTTAGTAGTAGATGCAGGTATGATATTATTATTCTCTTTACCTTGCATAGCAATGATTGCATTGCATTGCTCATTAAATGATCATTGTGGATTTTGATGCTTTGACCAAAGTAGCCTAAATTATGTTCTTGTTCTCTTTGTATTAGGGCGAGCCAAAGAATTTGATACGCCCTCCAACTTGCTTCAGAGGCAATCTCTCTTTGGGGCACTAGTTCAAGAGTATGCCAATCGCTCCACCGGACTATAAGAATCTCTCGTGCTCCTTTTGACACGGCTATGGTGTGCTTTTAGCCTAATATTGTTCTTAGGTTAAGATGATAGAAAAAGGAAAAAAAAAAAAAATGAATGTTAGGAATATAGTCTTTAATATTTTTATTTGGTTAAAATTGATTAAAAATTATAAAATTAGGAAGAGAATAATTAAATATGATATGGACCTATAAAATTTTATTATTTTTAATAGATTTTAACTAATAGAGAAGAGTTGAACATTCAAAGAGTGTGTGTTATAGCTTTTCTTATAGGCATTGAATTGCCTATTTATTTATTTAAGGTGCTGGACGTGACTTTTGTGTGGGGTGAGCCAGGTGGCGTGAGTGCACTGGTTTTTATTGTGTGCCTGAAAGATTGTTGAGGGAAAAGCTTTGTTCATTTTTATATAATTTTGGGTGTTGAATTGTGTATTGTTGAGTAAAAATTCAAACCTTATATGTCCCTAAGTTTTAAGCTTTTTATCTGAACGGACGTATTTGTATGGGTTCTTTTGATTCCTCATCTTTTGTAGATTTTCGTTTAAAGTCTCTCAATTTTTTTTACTGGTCTTTCCTTATTTTTTTTTCTTTCCGTTCTTGAGTCCTAAGAAATTCTACATCAAGGACCAAAAGTGAAAGAAATTCTTTTTTAGGGTGCCTTTGATTTGCTTAAAAAATAAGAAATTAGACAATACAAAATTTTTTGTTCAACTTTTGATTTTAAAAAATATTGAGAGACAAAATAAAGAATAATAAAGTGAACAATATCCAAAAATTTGTAACTCATTAAAATGAGTACAATTTTTATCCAGTGTCTAAAAAAATAAAAATATAATATTATTCATATTTTTTGACTTTTCATTATTTCACACCTTTTTTTTAATTATTTTTATGACTTATTTCCTAAACCTCCCTCGTCGTACTTGCGGTTATCGTCGATGACATCAAGTAAGCGATAAGTTTTTATTTTCTTGTCACAATGTTATTGCTGTTAACTTTTTATTTGCCTTTTACACTTTTTGTCATTGTTTGTTAAGAGAGAAGTGAAGTAGACTAGACTTTAGCAATTTCAACATAATTAATAAATTGTAATTTTTTTATAACAATAAGTATAAAATAATGCTTTAAAATATATCATAATATTAATAAATTATAAATATTAGTAAAACATGATAATAATTTTAGTGCAAATCAAACATTACATAGTATAAAGAATATTATACTAAAAATTATATTATTTTGTCAAGTATATAAGCACATTAGAGAAGATACAACGAAAAAATTACTTGTAATGTGTATTGACCACTAATAAGGTACATGACAATAAATTATCATGCGATTTACCTACTTGTCTAATACTGTTTATTTTATCTTTTTAACAAATCAAACACAAAGAAAAAAGACAAAAAATTATAAGGGACTAAAAATAAAAATTCACAAAAAATAATAGAACAAAAAGATAATAAATCCTTTTTTATTTATATTTTTGAGGTTGCTTGTATCATATTCCTTGTAAGTATTTATTGTTATTTTTTATATAGGATTTATTATTTTTTTATATGTAGACGGGATTTATTGTTATTTGTTGTTTTTCGTGATTTATATTTTTTATTGGTGACAATTAAGAGCGATTTATGATATTCTTATTAACTGCAACTCTTTGTTGTACTTATTACTTTTATGGTGGAGATTTTTCTAATCTACGTCTCATACTTTTTACCTAAGACATTGAAGGGTTCTCCACGTTAATAATATGGTGAGCTTTTATCAATCATTTATATTTATTTGTTTTTTTTTCGTCTGTTATATTATTTGTTTTAGGTTGCATGGATATTTTTCTATGGTTGTATATTACGCTCTTATAGTTCTATCAAGCAGGAAATGATAATTTGCCCCTTGGTTTATTGTTATTGTAGTATGTGTCCATCTTTGCCAGCAAGTGGCATCAAAGTTGGTTCTGTTTTGTGGGTTTGCTTGATTGATTCATACGGGTTAATTATAGTAGAATGATCTTGGAATAAATTAAGTTATAATTAGAAATTATCATAAAATATATGCATAATATAGCTTGTTAATGTACTTCATTTAGAAAATAAGTAGATATATTATATATATTAATAAATTCTTATATATATATTAAAAATATTTATTTATTATAAATTTGATAATACCATATAAACATTTATTACAAATATATACAAGCTAAAATACAAGTAATATTTATATATTTACTTTCTTTTTCATTTTTTTTATCATATTACTTATTATATTTTATTTATTTATTTTTTCTCTTTCCTTGTTTTCCCCTTTCTTTCTCATTTTCTTACAGCTATCCGCACCAATTTTAACGCGAATGTTTAACAATTTTTAAGACATAAAGAATAAGGAGAGAATTTTTTAAGAAAAATCATTCATTTTTTTTTTAAAATCTTCCATTTTTTTAATAATGATTAAACAATTTAATTTGACTTCAACCCAAATCTGAAGTACTATATCTGTAGCTGGAAAAACAACTGGTTGTCTGTACCAGAAAAAAGCATGCTGGCTGATAAATTTTCTCTGCAAAATTACAAACAAATGATTTTTAGGGTAGTGGCTGAACTTACATATTATTTCGCCAACACAGCGAAGAAGGCCGGGAACGGGAACTACGAATTCATTAATACATATTATTTCGCCATAACGTGTTGCATGAAAAGGGAAAGGGGTATTCTGATACAGGATACACAGCTTTTCGCTACCTCGTCCTAATATCACAGTCACTCCTTTTCCTTGTTCATTTCTTCCTACTCCCATGTAAGCTGTAACCTTGTTAATTAAGGTATGCTGTTAACACAATTTTTAACACATTTTTTAAACAAATACTCCAGTATTCATTAAAATTTATCAATCACTATAAAATGAGGAGACACTCATTTTTTCACGTGTAAGAATAGAAGATAGAAGAGTTTACAGCAACTCAGGCATGAATGAGGAGTAAGCTTGCAAAATTTAATGATAAAAAAGACTAATAAATTTTAACCAATAATAAAAAATACACGCAAACATTTTTTCTTATTCATTTTCAAGATTAATATTACAATTTTGTCACACTTTTCCTTTTTTTCTTTACACAGTGTTTAGGACTCTTTTGATTCTTTATATAAATAATTATTCAAGAATAATGAATAATGAGTAATGTTTTCTGCCAATGTGACTTATATTATTAATTGATGAATGAATATATTCATCTGCAAAGAGAATAAGTAAACATGTCATTAATAAATTTCACAATAAATTAAGATTATAAAAAGAAATGAGTAATTAATACATCTAAAAATGCATCTATATTTTTAGCACAAAAACTTAATTTGGCTTGATTGATTCCTGTTCCTTTTTAATTTTTTTGAAGTTATTTAATTTGTTCATTAACCAACAAAAACTCACTCCATTGCACTGTACAAGTTCGAGCATAGTGTTACAGCAGCCATCTTTATTAGTAATTTATTAATAAATAGCTCTGTTTCTCAGAGGTGCGCATCAAGTAGAAGCAGAGAGACCCTGTAAGGGCAAAGTTGAAGATGAAGTTTGCTCACACAAACATCACAAACATGTCATTGGCATCATCTTCAACTTGGTTAACATCCATCTCATGTGCATTCCCTGAGAAACAAACCTCAGGGGACACGTTTGTCTCAACTCTGCTTCAATGGTTTGAGTTTATTTTCCTATCACCTTGTCCTCAGATAGCTATATTGTCTTTCGTTGATGTCGTCCTCCTCTTCTTTCTCTTCGTCTTTGCTGTCACCAAGTTATGGAAATGGTCCACCTTCAGTGGCGGTTCCTCCACTGAACTCAACAAACCACTCGTCACAAACAACAGAATCGTTTTCTAAGTAACTATGCAGTTTAAGCTAATCTTAACTGCAGCGGTTGTTTTGACCATACTCTACACTGTTGCTTACGTTCTTTTGTTTAGCATTTCCTCTGAGGTGCCGTGGAAGCAAGTTGACGAGGTGTTTTGGTTACTCCAGGCCATAACACATGCAGGGCTTGCCGTCTTAATAATCCAGGGGAAAAGATTTGAAGCCGTTAAACACCCTCTTTCGGTTCGAGTTTATTGGATTATGAATATCTCTGTTATTTTGCTGTTCACTGTTTCTGCGGTTATACTTTTGGTCTCGGTGGACGTGGAAGGAACCAAAGGCTTCAAGGTAGACGAGGTGGTCTCTTTCATTTCATTCCCTCTGTCATTATTTCTGGTTGTTGTGGCGGTTAAGGGATCCTCTGGCATTGTTTTGTCGGAAGAAAGTCAAGAAACACAACAACATCTTGTTGACGACAAAACGACAGAATCTGAGGTTACTAGCTTCGCTTCAGCTGCTCTGTTATCCAAGGCATTTTGGATTTGGATAAACCCCTTGTTGCGTAAAGGGTACAAATCGGCGCTGAAGATTGATGAGATTCCAACGCTTTCTCCAGAGCATAAATCTGAGAGAATGTCATCTATTTTTGAATTAAAATGGCCTAATGAGATGTCGAAGCATCCTGTTAGCATCACTTTGCTTCGGTGCTTTTGGAAGGAGTTAGCCTTCACTGCCTTTCTTGCAATCATTAGGCTCTGTGTCATGTTTGTGGGGCCGGTTCTCATACAAAGTTTCGTTGATTTCACGTCAGGAAGAGAAGCTCGGCATATGAAGGATACTACCTCGTTTTGATTCTTCTCGTTTCTAAGTTCATTGAAGTCTTTACTACTCATCATTTCAACTTCCAAGCTCAGAAGGTTGGGATGCTTATACGGTGCACGCTTATCCCTTCTTTGTATAGAAAGGCCCCAAAGCTATCATTCTCTGCACGGCAGGATCATGGGGTAGGGAACATTGTGAATTACATGGCTGTCGATACACAGCAACTCTCTGACATGATGCTTCAGTTACATGCTGTGTGGATGATGCCACTTCAAGTTGCTATTGGCCTTGTTCTGCTTTACAATTGTTTAGGTGCCTCAGTGGTCACGGCGTTTATTGGTCTTCTTGGTGTTTTTGTCTATTCTGTGATTGGTAACCGTAGGAACAACTACTTCCAACACAAGGTGATGATCAACCGCGACTCGAGAATGAAAGCGGTGAATGAGATGCTTAATTACATGCGTGTGATCAAGTTCCAGGCCTGGGAGGAACATTTCAGCCAAAGAATTATGGGTTTCCGCGAGATGGAGTATGGGTGGCTCTCCAAGTTGATGTTCTCAATTTGTGGCACTATTGTTGTGATGTGGAGCACGCCGATGTTGGTGTCGACTCTTACGTTTGGTACGACTATTTTGCTGGGAGTTCAGCTTGATGCAGCCACAGTCTTCACCACAACAACTGTGTTCAAATTATTGCAGGAGCCTATTAGGACATTCCCACAGTCTATGATATCTCTTTCACAAGCAATGATATCACTGGAGAGGTTGGATAGGTTCACGTTGAGCAGGGAATTGTCGAATGATTCAGTTGAGAGAGAGGAAGGTTGTGGTGGACAAACAGCAACGGAAATCACAGACGGTACTTTTAGTTGGGATGATGATAACATGCAGCAGGACTTGAAAAATATTAATTTGGGGATCAAAAAGGGGGAGCTTACAGCAATTGTTGGGACTGTAGGTTCAGGAAAGTCATTTCTTCTTGCATCAATTCTTAGAGAGATGCGCAGGATTTCTGGAAAGCTATGGTTTCTGGTTCATAATTTAGAACTTATTTATTTATTTAAGGATGTTTATGGTTGAGTCTGATTATAATGACTATATATTTATGTGACAGGTTCGGGTTTGTGGGATTGTTGCTTATGTTGCACAAACATCTTGGATTCAGAATGAAACTATTGAAGAAAACATTCTCTTTGGTTTACCAATGGACAGACAGAGGTACAATGAAGCTATCAGGGTTTGTTGTTTGGAGAAAGATTTGGAGTTGATGGATTGTGGGGATCAGACAGAAATTGGAGAGCGTGGTATCAATCTGAGTGGAGGTCAGAAGCAGCGCATACAACTTGCCAGGGCTGTATATCAAGACTCTGATGTATATCTTCTTGATGATGTCTTCAGTGCTGTTGATGCTCATACTGGCTCTGAAATATTTAAGGTGATTATTCTCAAAGTTGAAGAGTCCTAATCCTCATCATGTTTAAGTGTAATTTTACTCATTCATATATTGCTAATTTTTTCTGTAGTGTTTTGCTTGAGGAGTTTAAGTAATATTCATTGAATTGTTTACAATAAGAAACGATATATAGTTCAATTTGATTATTTGCTAATTGAAGAGGGTTGAGCTCAATACGTTGTCAGGATTCTTAAGTGTTTTGTTGATGGTGTAATTTGTTTGACAACTCGTGTTTATTTACATAAATATACTTTGTTAGTTTAGGAGCAAAATCTATGCTTTTCAACGTTTGTCGTATGCCTTTCATACAGGAATGCGTGAGGGGAGCTCTAAAAGGCAAGACCACTATTCTTGTAACACCTCAAGTAGATTTCCTACATAATGTGGATCAAATATCAGTAAGTCATTTTTGCCCTTGTTGTTAAGCTTCATAAGTTTTTATTCTTTTAATTAATTCTGAGAGTAATGAAAATACTTCTGTGTATTCTTGCTAAAGGTGATGAAGGAGGGTATGATAGTCCAATCAGGGATGTACGATGATCTATTAGATTCTAGAATGGATTTTAAAGCTCTGGTAGGTGCACATGAGACCTCCATGGAGCTAGTAGAGCAGTGTCAGGGTGTGGTCATGCCTGGTGACAATTCAAACAAACAAACAAAATCATCAGAGGCAATTTCAATTTACAAGGGAATCAATGGTGAAAGCAATTCTCTTGCCAGCCCAAGTCTAGCAAGAAAAGTTCTAAACTCATCAAGGAAGAGGAGAGAGTAACTGGCTAAGTGAGCTTACATATGTATTAACTCTATTCAATGAGGCTTTCGGATGGTGGGGCATTACAATAGTATTGGTTCTTTCTTTGTTATGGCAAGCGTCTTTGATGGCAAGTGATCATTGGCTGGCATATGAAACCGCAGAAGAACTTGCTAAAATGTTTAACCCTTCTATGTTCATTTCCATCTATGCAATTATTACTGTTGTTTCGATTATTTTGGTAGTGACAAGATCCTACTTCTTTACACTCCTGGGGCTAAAGACTACACAAATTTTCTTCACACAAATTCTTCGTAGCATCTTGCATGCCCATGTCTTTCTTTGACACTACGCCATCTGGGAGAATTCTAAGCAGGGTAAGAATTTTGGTGGCCAAGTATGTTGTGTTAAACATTCATTATATACAATAGTCTAATCCTAATTGATAATAAACATAATGCCATGTTTTTGTTTCGTAACTTCTACAGGCATCCACTGATCAGACCAATGTTGATGCGCTTCTCCCCTTGTTTATGGGAGATGTTATTGCCATATACATTACAGTGCTCAGCATCTTCATCATCACCTGTCAAACTTCTTGGCCAACAGTGTTTTTGATAATCCCTCTTGTTTGGTTGAATATATGGTACCGGGTATGAATGTAATTACTTATTACCCTGAATGTCAAATGCCTTGCCTTTCTTTGAATTGCCAATGTGTAAAACCGAAAATTTGTTTCATCTAGTAACCTGAATGAATGGATTTATACTATAACTTTCATTATGTTGGAGTTATTTACAGAGTTATCCATTCAAATTACATGGAATTTCGAATGGTTGTGTTTCATAGTGTGGAGAACAGTCACCACTATTCTTACTTGTTTGACAAATAAAATCCATATTAGTCACTAGTTTGAATGTAATTTGTTCGCAATTGAATATATATGTTATACTTTGTTAACGATTTTGTGCTTTCAGGGTTACTTCTTGCATCATCTCGTGAGTTAACTCGCCTGGATTCAATTACCGCACCAGTTATTCATTACTTCTCTGAAAGCATTGCAGGGGTCATGACAATTCGTGCATTCAGAAAGCAAATTTTTTTTTGTGAAGCCTTAGTTTTTCCTCAAACGGGTAAATGCTAATTTGCGGATGGATTTCCACAACTATAGTTCTACTGAGTGGTTGGGATTTCACATAGAATTGTTGGGAAGCTTTGTCTTTTGCATTTCTGCCATGTTCATGATCATCTTACCCAGCAGTATCATAAAGCCAGGTAAACTGACACTAAAGGAATTCTAAACTTGTGTATCTATTGTCTGTTTATAAATTGGTAATCCTTTCTCATTACAATAATGCTTCTTAAAATTACTCAGTTCTTACAATTGTGTCTATTGTCTGTATAGTAATTAGTTAAAAATCCCAGTACCTCGCAGTCTTGCATTGTATATATTTTATCTTGGATGATGTTGAGTAACTTATTTTGTTAACAAGTGTATCACTACCAAAATTTTATAATAAACTGATTGGGTTGTTCTTCTGCTTGATGTAGAAAATATTGGTTTATCTCTCTCTTATGGGTTGTCCTTAAATGGTCTCTTGTTCTGGGCTACATGAGTTGTTTCATCGAAAACAAAATGGTGTCTGCTGAAAGACTTGCAGACAAGGATCATGTTCCTCCTTCAAATTGGGCAGTTGAAGGCTATGTAGATATCAAAGACTTGCAGGTAACTTGAGTATGAACAAATTGATTATTTTACATTTGAAATCCACCTATATATGTGCAAAATAATTCATTGTTTTCTATTGGTTTAAGCTACTATCCTTAGCACTATTTCCTAATGTCGAGTTTTCCATTCTCAATATGCATTGAACATCAATGTTCTGATTGTTTGAGCTTCTGGTGAACGGTCAGATATCGTCCAAACACTCCTCTGGTTCTTAAAGGCATTACTTTAAGCATTAGTGGAGGTGAAAACTGAAAAGGTTGGTGTTGTTGGTCGAACTGGGAGCGGAAAGTCAACTTTAATTCAAGTATTCTTTAGGCTGGTGGCACCTTCAGGAGGGAAAATAATAATTGATGATATTGACATATCCGCCTTGGGGCTTCATAATCTTAGATCACGGTTTGGTATCATTCCTCAGGAGCCAGTGCTTTTTGAAGGAACTGTCAGAAGCAACATTGATCCAATTGGACAAATATACAGATGAAGAAATATGGAAGGTAAGTAATGCGCCAATTGAAATCCATTTATCTGTTTGATGAATCTAATGATTTTTTTATTGCTGTAGAGCTTGGAACGCTGTCAATTAAAAGAGGCTGTTGCTGCCAAGCCTGAAAAACTTGACTCTTTAGGTAGACACTTTTACCATATTTCTTTGAGCTGTTACTTTAGTTTCATCATTTTACCAATGGGAATGTTGGTTGAACTTCTTAGGTATTTATATTAAACTGAAAGTTTATTATAAATGAGTCCTTGTAAACTGAACGTGGTAATACTTTATTTACAAGTTAGCTTGGCTGGGTAGGCTGCGAGGTAAGCCTAGGATTGGTTTCGATTTAATTTTGATTATTGGATCATATATGTCATGAAGTTTAAAACTTGATTGAATCGATAGTTTAAGAGTCACGTGATTCAGTGCAAGTCAACTCACATGATTGGTTCCAGGAATGTCTGACAATACAAAACCTCAGTATAAGTCAACCATTTTTTTTATTATAAGATTTTATTTTATCTTTCTAGTATATTAATTATTTTTTAATTAAAATATTTTAATTTTCTTCTCTTTCTTATAAAGATTGAAGAAGATGAATAAGTTTTCAGTAATATAAATAAATTTAATGTTAACAATTAAATTAATTTATTTTCTTAATAAACATAAATTAATTAATTATATCTTATAATCATGACACATTTGTATCCTATCCTATCCTATGCCTACTCCCTAATCCCATCAAGTATTCCAACTTTCAACTGAAGAGAATCTTTTGGATAGTAGGACACGAAGCTCTTCCCCTTTGGCCTTTTATGCAGGCATGCAGGGACTGATATTCATACTAGATACATGCGAGAGTCACGTGGAACCTTACAGTCCCTATGCACTAAACAAAGGGAGAGATTTTTCTCAATTCAATTCTACGACCAAGAGTGTTTGATTTCTAATGGGGCAGAACAGCAAGGCAGCAGCTGAGAAGCTTCTCGATAGTGGAGTTATGAGTTATCCAAGATTGTGAGGGTCGTTTTGTATCAGCTTTTCCCTCATTTCTGGATAATTATAAAAAATTTCAACTGATTCGTAAAATAGTTAGATTTAATTAATCAAGTTAAATTTGTTAATTATTTATACTATTATTTTAAAGTTATTCTTTTTTTTATCTTTTTAATTATTTTTGTTAATATTTGAAGAATATAATTAAGTAAGATTATATAAGAAAAAACAATTAATGTATCTAAATTTTTTTAAAAAAATCCTATAAAAACAAATTTCTGAAAAAAATTATAATTAAAAACAGAGGAAGCACGATTGTTCATGCAGAGTTATGAATTGATGGGTCTTATATCTGGATATTTCCCATTCCCCTTTAGGAGGATGCTTCATCCACGATTAATTCTTTTTTTTTAATCTTTTAATATATATATATATATATATATATATATATATATGATAAGAGATTAACTTATATTAAAAATAATTTTTAAGAGTTATTTTTTATCGTCATTATTCATTTTTTAGTTCATTTAAATTGAGATTTTTAGTCCGATCAATTTAACCTGTGAGTTAAAATAGCTTGATAAAATACTTCAAAAGCAACAAACAAATGCCTTAATTTTAAAAAAGAAATTAGTGCTTTAATAAAACTAAATGTAAAAAAAAAAAAAAACTTAGAACAGGAATTAGTAATAGATAGTGTGTACAGCACATTAAATTGGCTTCCAAATTGTTAAATTATAAATATTTATTTGTAAAACTAAAAAATAATAAGAAAACGACTAACATTTTGTGTTTTACATATTTAATGGATCTTAATAAAGTAATGCATAATTTTAAATTCAGGTATGATTGTATAGATAATTAGATATAACTCATACGTTATTTTGTTAAAGTAATACTGAATTTTGATGTAATAATAAAATGGGTTAAATTTTTCTGTTTTTATTTTCGGATGCAAACCGATTTGTTTAGCGCGCGGATTTCGCGGTGCAGTTACAGGCTTGCTAAAATAGAAGGTTCAAGCACAATTCTTGTAGCATGCTCCATCTCCCCTTATTCAAATAGAAAACTTACAAAGAGGTTAAAAGCGGCTTCGCCTTATTCAAAATGTTACATACACAACAACAATTAAACAGATGCATATTCACATTTCAGCACCCAAAACTACAAACCTTATACACTTCAAAAGAAACTAAGAAAAATAAAATTGCATGCTGTACTTAGACGCCCACGAATGCCCTACATTGTGAATCCCAGTGTTCCTTTATTTGCTTAACCCTCTCCACCCTCTCTGTCTGAAGCCTCTGCTCCCAGTATTCCTGACAACTGTAAAAGGGTTGAAATGATCAAAATATCATAAGATACAGCAGAAACAAAATAATATAAAACAGTTTTCTAATGGAACATATAGGATAATACCTTCGGCTTAACAGAATATTTAGTTCTTCCAAGCGCACAGCACCTTCATAAACTGCACCCTGCAATAAACAACGGTGGAACTAAGTTTAACTAGCCAATTATTTTAATTGCTTCAAATCCAGAAAACGAAAATAAAACAAAATGATATTGTGGCCAATTCTTAACAGCCTATAGTTGTTCAGAATTAATGTGCCTAAAATAAGTGTACAGAGCTCTGTTACAAACTGCTATGTATCACTCATCACAGGATTTAAATAACCAAGGTCAAGAAAGCCATAGGGAATGCACAAACTTGAGCATAACCTATTGGGAAGATCTAAACATTAGATGGTAAAACTGGCTCTAATAAATTTCACATAGAATATGCTCAGAAAGTTAACGGAAAATGAAGCTTAGAGTGTGATCATGATCTTATATGAGCACAAGACACTAACATGAGGTTTGTGACCATCCATTGGGAAGCTCAAATGACCAGTAGAGGGTGAATCATGAGTTATTAACATGATTTATACACACCTTTTAACAGAGTTATGGAATCAATTAAAATGAAAAATTTCCCCATGTTTTACACCCAATTAAAATAATAAAGTTGTAGGAGAGCTTGCAATATAAATGTCATGTATCTGGATTCTGGAAGCTTACCTCACGACATAGAGGACATTTCATTTTAGGATCTGCATACTTAAGTCCGTTGACAATAGACACCGATGCAGCCGAGCATGCACAAATATAGCAGAATATATGGCCGCAAGTCAGAGAAACTGGATCAAACACTGTGTCCTATCAAGGAGGAGCCACATGAACAATATCAATGGATAGCAAAGTGAAGGACAATCTAGGAAAATGCTTTTCAAAATCCCATAGGAAACGTTATTTTACTTTTAGAAATCTAAGGTGATATTGTCAATTTACTCCATCTTTTTATTTTAAATTGAATGCTTTGTATTCTGAAAAGTGAAAATCACTGATACTTATGATACAAATGAAACCATATACAAATACAATAGTTAATGAATAAGCATTCATTTTGGAAAGAACAGAAGTTGACTTCAATTTAAAATTCTTATGTATAATCTTTAAGTAGACTGACCCTGGTTGCATTCGCACAACACTAATATACTAATATTCAAATAGACAATGAATAACACACTAAAATTGAGGCAAATTCATCCAATGACTGATATTGAGAAACTTACCAGGCATATAGAACAAGTCAAGTCAATGTCAACTTTGATAGAATCAAAGAGCTCACAAGTAAGTGACGGTTTCCCATCCTTGAATGTGAGAGAACATCTATCGAACAAAGCATGTGCCTTTCTTGACTTGACCTTAGTTTCCCTTAAATTGATGTGGAAGGCCATAAGCTCACAAAGCCAGGGACTTTGAAGAATCTCCTTGTGCATACTCTGGACCTGCGACTTGAACAATTGCCCTTGCTTGGAATAATGAATCTGCAGTGACAGTAGTAGAAATAAGTGCATACAACAAACACTTAATTTGTACCTTAATAATTACTATCAGCACATCTACCAAATAGGAAGGATTTTCAAAAACACAAAACTTAGATTACGTGATTTTGGTATTAGAGTTTTCCTTTGAACCTTTATTTCCTTTTATATGGCGTAAATCTCCAATTCTCATAGGAGAACAACACCAGAATACCAAAAGCATATCTAACAAACCATATATAAGTTTTGTCCTTTGTAAAATTCATCTGAGAATCATAGAAGATAGTCATACCTTATCATATTTCTTTAGTATTTTTCGAATTGCAATGGCATTTATGAGTGCATAAGTAACAAGATCTTTGCCCTCTTGAATCAGGGCAGTATGGTTCCCTTGTAATTTGCCTTTGATCCAGAAGAAGTACTTTCTGACCCCAGAAGCGAGATGTAGCTCCAACAATTTCTGTGCGCGCTGATTAAAGCACCCCACTATATCTGACATTTCATTGAGAAGGGAAGGGAAGAAGGTCCCATCGCACACTGAATAATAACAACACACATGCATCAAATGATAAAAGTTCAAACACCTCTCTGAATAACAAAAAGAAAAAAAAAATCTCCTTTACTAAAAAAAAAATGCTTTCGAATTGTTTTATAGAAGAAAAACAACAACAACATATCATGCATGCCATCATAGCAGGCAAACAGAGAGAATAGTCTTGTTTCTCCCTCCAGGCCTCCATCATTCTATTCTATCTCCTGTTGATTGATTGCATTCTGTAAAGGGTAAAGATTAAAACTTTGAAACACAGAAAAAAGGAAAAAAAACATTTTGATTACCTGGGCAATGGTCGGGGCAGGTTTTGGCGGCAAGGGATGCATTAAGGGGTTTCTGGGATGAAGAGTTTCTCCTGCACTTCTTCAGGATCTTCTTGAGCTTCTTGAATCCTACACCTGGAAGCTTCTTCTCCAGGCCTTGCATGTATTCCTGATACTTTTTGCAGAACTTCATGTTTTCCCCTACGATGAGAAGAATTGCTGAAGAAACAGAAATGACAACACAGAATGAAGGAGTCGGAGAAAGAAGAATGTGAATCAGTTTAAGGTTTAGGATCGAAACTTGGCTTGCGTTTGTGGTGCTCCTTATATCTGAATACTTTGCCTCGCTCTGTTGCCACATGCCAACGCCAGCAGTTTGACGTGTGCGAATAGTAATCTGAGAAAATGACACCTTCCGACTCTATCACGGCGAAAAAGTCAAAATATCGGATGTTGCCGTTCTCGTTAAGTTAATAAATGCATGATAAACCAAGTCCCAATCGAGATTCGAGAGAATAAAGGACTGGATGATATCCTTGCATACGCATAATTACCGAGAGCTTAAAATGTTAAATATTGATTTTTGTTCCTAAATGTGTAGAATATTAATAAATTTATATGTAAAAGATAAAAATTTAAATTTTAGTTTTTAAAAATATAAAAAAGTATGATAAATTCATTTTTATGTTAACTTTTATATATTATGATTAATGAAAAAGCTTATGTGATACAAATGGATAAAAATGTTAAAAAAATAATTGTCAACATTGAATTGATTTTAGATAAATAATAAATTACCATTGAACGAAAATATTATTAAGTTAATATTGGATGAAAACCTCAATAATTTTATATTGGATCAAAATGTCAGTAATTATCGTTGAACCAAAATGTCACTCATTTTGGTTTAGACCAAAATGTTACATTTCCATTAGACCAAAATGTCATCAAGTAACCATTTGATCAAAATGTCAGCAAATTTTTGTTGAACCATAAGTTTTTATTAGACTAATTTGTCATGTCCTAAATTTGATTTTATTTAAGAGTAAAATATAATTTAAAAATAAATCTTCCTTCCTTTTTTATCGTTACTAAATATAATAATAATATTACAATAATCACTTAAAATAATAGAAAAATAAACATAAGTTAAAAGAAATATAATAATAATTATAACATTGATTAATAATCATAATTTATCTGTCACAATGTAAAATATCAAAAATAAATATTCATATACTATTTTGACAGATTATTATGATTATTAATCAATATTATGATTATTATTATGTTTTTTTAATTTATATTTATTTTCTTATTTTTTAAATGACTGTTGTAATATTATTATAATGCTTGTAATGATAAAAAAATAAGAAAAAATTTACCTTTAAATTATATTTTACAAACAGAATTTAGAATATGATAAATTAATCTGGTAAAAAATGAACTGACATTTTGATCTAGAAAAAATTAGTAACATTTTATCGAATAAAAAATTACATGTATCTTAATCAAATGGTTACTTAATTGAAGTATACGATGCTTCCTTCCCATTCTTACTTAAAATACATATCTATAAACCAAAAACCCTAGTAATGTTTAGGAGTTACATGATTCCAAAAATATATACGATCAATGCTAGTAATGTTTAGGAGAAAACAGAGGAAAATGAAAGGAAAAAAAAATACATAATGGAAATGGGATTTTGTCATTTTCATACAAATTAGTTGTGAAGAAATTGGGAATAAATGCAACACGAACGACGACGATTTGGGTGTTGAGCTTTCGTGTCACTGGTTAATCAGGGAAGCCAGGGAGACATCGTGCTCCATTGGGTATTTCCAATTTTCGAATCTCTATTTTTCTTTTCTCTATTAGTGACTTATGACTTTCTGAGTTTCGAGCTTCTGGATAATATTTGGCTATCGAGGGTGGAGATGTGATGGTCAGTATGTTTTGCATATGTGGATGTGCTACTGAAGGAAAGAATTAAAAAATAAACTACAAAACTAGAAATCGCCTCCAATCACGGCAAACGATGATAAGGAGGGTTGATGGAGGAGACAAGGATTTGGTATAGAGAATCCTATATTATTAGAATAATCCAATAATTAAAAATAATCGTTCACTTTGAATCACCTATCAAGATCATCCACCTACCCTTGCCCTACAATCAAAGGTATTATCAATTCCTATTTAATCAAAAACTTTATATTTCTTAAAAATAAACTTTTAAAAAATAAAATCACGTATAACAATTTTTAGCTAGCAATCGAATAACTTTATTTTATAGTAAAAAAAACACTGCCAGATAGAACCCAGACACCCATTTTTTTATACGACCTATGAAAAATGTGATTAGAAATCCATAAAATCCAAAAAACAAGCACTTTTGTTCGAGTTGAAATTGTCTGTCGAAATTTTTGAAAAGGAATTTTCTTCATATCTAATTTATTAACAGGATATATTTGTGTAATGCATTAGCTTGAATCAAATATTGTTGGGTTGACGAGATTTTGGATTTCGAAACGACAAATTGAGAACCGTTTGGAAACGATAAATCAAGTATTTTGCAACGTGAAAATAACGTAGCGGCGATGCCACGTGAATAGGATTATGGTCTTGTTGGGTTGTGACTATGGGTCTACATAGTCACACATTTGCAAAAGCAAATTCACAAAAGCAAAGTAGAGTGTTTATCCAAAAAAAACATACAGTCTAATTGGTTGATAATTTAACATAATATTTTTAAATTAATGGGAAAGGATTGATTTTAATAAAAATAATATTTAAAATTTAATCTTTGTTAATTTTTTTTAAAAGTAACATTAAGGAAATTAATTTTATTTAAATAATAAAATTTAATCATTTTAAAATATAATATATTTTAAAAACTTTATTGATCAACATTAGTTATTTTTTTAATACAACAATAAAAAATAATGTATCAAATTAACTTAAAAAACATCAAAACTAACCGAATGCTTTGATTATTATATTATGTAATTTGGTTCATTACGACACAAACATGATAGTGGTGATGTTCAAACATGCCATGAACACGAAGTGATAGATCCGAATTGGTGTGTACTGTTGGCATAAAATATTATGATAAATCTTCCAATAAAATGTACCTTTTCCTTCCACAAGCAACGACTTCACCACCAAATATACGCAGTGCCACCAAGTTCAAAGGCTCTCCTATGTTACACTTTTGGTGCCACAGTGAACACGGTTTGCTTCGTTATTAAGTTCAAAGTGGTCCCCTGCCCCTTCTTATCCCTTAATCTTCTGTGATAGTAGTTGTCAACTTTGCCATGAATGTCATTAACATTTATTATCCTGGAACCCAATTCATATATTGTCCGTTTTAATGGTTCTATGTTCACTTCACAAGCAAAAGAAACATGCTATAAACTTAATTTTTAGCACAACATTAACAGCTAGCTCCGTTTACTATCTAATGACTAATTGACTACCGTGAACTTACGGGAGAAAGATTTTCTCTATATCTTCCATTACTGTATTTATAGGAAAATAAATGAATCACTACAATGAAATCATGGGTGAAAGATCCTCTTCATTTTTTCTATCACTTAAGTCAATGATGAGTTAACACAAATGATTAAGGATCTAATACAAACTTTTATCTTTATGATGGGTATGAATTCAAATTTTTTAATGCCACTTTCTTTATTTGGTGAGAAACTCTTTCATGAGAATCTCCTAATACTGTAGAACTAGTTGATTAGTTATAACCAGGTAAAATTGTAAAATTATTTGCGGTTCGGGCTGTGCATCAATCCTTTAGGTGGACTTCTACTCATGGTTTTAGTATGTCATTGATGAATGATGTTTTGTCGGATAGTATTAGGGTGTTCCCCTTTCTATCACTTTTAATAAAAAAGAAAATAAATGAAATGAAGATAGCCATAGTGGAGAGTATCATTTTTTTTCTTCCCGAGGTATAGTGATAAAAAAAATGGAAAAAAAAATGAAGAGGATTTTTCTTTAAAATCCTGTAGAGTCTATACAGAAGTAAATGATCACAAGTGGTCCATATGATCAATGATGGAAATAACCTTCCCTCTGAAATCTCTAGCCAAATTTAAATATACAACGTACTTGAAAGGTTTGTTTCCGTAACCATCATCTTTGTTTTCTATTACTTTTCTTTTTAAATTACCTCTTTTCTCTGTTGTACATTAGGAAATGCTAAAGGGATATTAACCACCATGAATTACAGTGAAAGGAAGTCGATCAATATAATATAATCTAGCTGCTAGTGCTTTGTTAATTATTAACTAGTTCTTTTTCCACGAAAGTGTGTGTTCGCACTCAGATTCACTTATGTTCACCCATACACAGCACACAGAAAAATCTTGACAGTGGTTTTGAATTGAACTCATCTAAGATCATATCTATAATCTATTAATGATGAAGATGCGATAATAGGTTTCTTTTAGGTCCCAAAATTGATATCTTTACGACTTTACCCACACTGATATATATATTATTTTATACTCCTCAGTTTCACACTTTATTTTTTATTGATCAGATCTTCAGCTTAATATGTTTCTTAAAGATCCAATATTAAAGATATTGTTATGATCCTTTAAATGGATGGGCGTGGTACTTTAGAGCCAAATATGAACAATAAAATCATTGTCTTTTGACATGCAGTTAGGGACAGCAAGTGTAAGGATCACTAATAATTGTCGAGCATTAATCCATTATCCATCCCATATATTAAAGCAGCCTATAAACAAGCTTAAACGCACCAATAATCGTGTCCCGGATCAAGTGTAATTTTCAAACCATTAGTAATGTTAGAATGAGAGTAAGGAATGGGACTCTTGACATACGTATATGCAACTATCAAAGAATTACAAGCTATACCGCCTATACGTACGTATATGCAACTATAACAACAACCCACTTTGGGAAAGTGACAATCTTTTATCAGTCACAAATACAATAGCCCTTCATTTTCTCGATTCTTCGTGCCTCTACACGTCTAATAATTTATACGAGGGAAATTGTTGGATTCCAATGAGAGAAAAATTGTTATTTTAATGCCATATATTTAGAACCACATAAGAAGAATACAATGTCCATATTCATTCAGGTGACGAAACTGACAATGTCAATTGTCAAATAGATAGAATTGGAAAATAATAATAATAATAATAATAAAAAAACTTAAGATTGAGAGATATATAGAGACTTAAAAACAAAATGATAAGAACTTTATATACAGAGACTTAATTTTGTATATTAAAATATTAAATGCATTTTATATTTATAATAAATTATATGTTTACTTTTTCATTAAAATTTTCTTGGTAGGTATAATAGGAAGATTTGTACGAAAATACAACATTGTTCATTTTTCTTTATCTAGAATTCTAATTATTCTAGATGTCTTTAAGAAAGATAACGCAATTTAAACAATTTCTTCTTTACCATTTTGACTATAGATTGTTATACAAACAAAATATACTAATGTGATCAATAAAAGTGGTTATGGACTTTTATTTTTATAGTTAGCTGATAGTATTAGATTAAAGGGAACAAAAACCCCAAGGCCGATTGAAGGCCTATTACATAGCATTACATTACGACCCAAGATGACAAACGCAATGTCCCCAAAAACAAAGTGGTATACAACAAGGCTATAAATATACGACTATTAAAATATATTTTGTTAATATTGGTATGCAACAAATGCAAATACACTCAAAAGAAAGAGTGGTAGTCAACTAGTTATTCGAGTACGAGGCTCTCACGGGGCAGGTCAAGTGACGAATTTGATCACAAATTTGAATGTAATAAAAAGATGGGCCTTGGGGTTTTTTTTGACAGTTGCTATATCCACTCCCTTTTCTATTTGTTTCCCAAAAAAATACACTCCTTTATTTACTTAGAAAAGCAGTGTGGATAAACAAAGAAGGGGAGTGGATATAGCAATTTGTTTCAAAAGACACACCCTTGGTCCAACTGATCGCCTTGCTTGGGCTACTGGGCTCACCTTGATGATATGATCACTAAATATGAAAGTTGGGGGGAGTCATACTGTTAATAAGAGCTTAAATTAAGCTGCAAAACTTTTTTCCCTATTGCATTGGTTTAAACTTGTCTTGAACAGTTACCCATTAGAGCCGGCTAATGAAGGATTTGTGGAATTTATATAAAATTAGGTTCAGACTTTGTTGTTATTATTATACAACACACAAAAAAGACTTGTCAAGCTTTGTTTTTTCTTGTCATTTTTGTAAATTCACTTAAGAAGGAGAATTATTGATAGAAGAAGCATGCCATAGCTTTAGATGGTATCATTTCTTTTATAATTGAACAAGAGAACAATGATCTTTACCTAACGAGAATATAAATATTCTCCTATATTATAAAGAGATTAATTTTATATTTATTGTTAAAATTAAATATTTTACATAAACATTCAAGAGGAATTCACCTTATTGCAATATACTATTATCATATTAATAGAAAATATGACATAATGAAGTGATTAAATTGTCAAGGGGTCTAGTTCAATTGATTGAGTATAATGTGTGAGTGATTGTAAGTCTCTTAACACTGTCTTTAATTACTACCAAAAAAAAAATAAAGTGATTAAATCTTATTAGATAGATATAAAGGTGTTTCACATTTGTTAATATATAAATTAAACTCTATAATAAACTTAGATCACTAAAATATTACAAGTAGGATGTGATCACGTTTTTTTTTTAATACCTGTGTCTAAACCTATCAAATTAATATTTTTTTTCCTTAATTCGTAATTTAGCCCAAGATTTTTTTCTTTAATCGATATTCAAACTTCTTTAATCAACATTCTATTTACAAATCATAACTAAATTAACCTTTTATCAATTAAATATTTTTTAAAAAAAGATTAAGCCTAAAACTTTCAAATGGTTATATTTTATATTTTATTGATAAAGCAATATTTCATTAATCAAATTGTTATTTTATTAAATATTTTACTTATATTTAAAATTACTAGTCAACATGTCGTTAGTTTAAATAAAATTAAGTTCTATTCTTTTATACAATGTCTCAAGTTCAAATATTATAAATAAAAAAACATAATTGAAAGAAAGTTATCCAAATTCTTTGATACAAATTAGTTATCAACAGAATTGATACAATGATACGTGTCCTTTTCGAGCAAGGGAAGCTCCAGAGAAATTTAG
Source organism: Glycine tomentella (assembly GCA_007407185.1). Taxonomy (NCBI): domain Eukaryota; kingdom Viridiplantae; phylum Streptophyta; class Magnoliopsida; order Fabales; family Fabaceae; genus Glycine; species Glycine tomentella. Next base: position 56,699 of record PYAF01004467.1, read on the forward strand.
GAAGAGGAAGAGGACATAGCAACATAAACTGAATTCATTCTTTTGTGATTTTTTTGACAGCACCGTTACAATCCATCTATATAACCGTATACTACACTAAGAACAGAATGCAGAGAGAATGCTAACAATTGTCAAATGCTTTCTAGAACCTACTTGCTTATTCACTTGGGCCAAGGCCTAATATCTAAAGGAAAACAAATGAAAATATTGGGCTGGACTCATAACAGTATCTTAGACCACTCCTGTGCATAGCCAACAGTGGACGTATCATACATGCTCTACGTCAATTGAAAAAAAAAACACTAGTATTATATACAAGATATCTATCAATAAATGTGTTTATTTCATTGATGTCTCAGGAACCTGAAATTTCAGACGATTCCTTTCTTTATTTTTATTTTTATAAAATTAAATTTGATATATAACCTAAGCCGGTAAGAAAGACATATACCAAATGTAGGATCATATCAACATAACAGAGTTTCTGTACAATTTACCTTTTTTTTTTTTTTCTGTCCTCCCCAAGATGGATCTTTCTTCGACCAAAAAAAGAGCAATGCCAACTGGAAACAACTAGAGCTTCGCATCAATCATGGTTAATATCAGGCTTATGACTCATTCGGCACAAAAAAAGACGAAAATAACTTACGTGGTCGGTTTAGGTTGGTGACAGTTAAAAGCGTGCGGTCCATAATCCACTGTCCAGTTTCCACCTAGTAAAGTCTAGAACAAAATTCCGAATAGTACGATGCTGTTTGTTCCACGAACCCGATTCAAATGCTCCTGTAGTTGTAGCTTCTATTCAACGTTCCTTTGAATGTGAATAAATTCCAACATCAAGTAGCGCAAAACGCCACATGGTAGTAAAGTTAGCGTAGCACGCAAGTAACTCGCTTCCTTAATTAACACAAACACAGAATCCAAGAGGTACATTGCAACTGGAATTCCATGGCGACGAGTGGGTCAGAGACAAAGCAAGTGATGGTAATTGGAATCGACGACAGTGATTTCAGCACGTACGCTCTCCAATGGACTCTGGATCACTTGCTATCCCCTGCAAATGTTCCTAACTTCAAGATTTTTCTTGTTTATGCCAAGCCTTCTGTTGCCACTGTTGTCGGTTTTGTTGGCCCTGGTAACTAACCCTTCATTGTCGTTCTTGTTGTTCATGGTGTTGATTTCGTAATTAACGATGATGTTTTGCATGCAGGAGCCGCTGAGGTGTTACCTGTTGTTGAGGCCGATTTGAGAAAAACAGCTGCCAAAATCACTGAAGGTGCTACAGAACTATGCAAGAAGAAATCCGTATGCTATTTAATTTGATCGATCCTATCGGTTTCTATTTCCAAACTTTGCATGTTTTTCAACCTTATTTATAAACATATTTGTATGTATGTATGTCTGCTTGCATGCATGCCACTTGTTTGGATATAGTAGAAAAGGTTAACAACGGAGAGAAGTAGACAAAGAAAATAATAACCCATTACTATATAATTAATGTATTTTGTTCGTATGTTTTCTTCGGGTGTGTGTTAAATGATTATAAAAAATAAAAGTAGTATAACTTTTAATATATTAAAAACAAAAAAATAAATGATTAATACTAATTTTAATCCTTAACATATTTTTTTTCCTGAAAGACTAATCTTTAACATGTTACGTAATAATACGTAAAGAAAATAATTTTTAGATACTCCTATACTACCTGCTCGCTTGGTAGTTATCATCTTTAATTGTAAGTTTTGATAAGTTTATGTTAATTTAAAAGTATAGTAGACAAACAATTTTTTTTAGCAACGATAATTGGAATCATCTCTTTTGATTTCTTATCTCATTTCATGTTCCCCCAATTAAAAAATATGACATGATAGATTTTGTTTTGTAAATGTTATTCCCTAATCGAGGTTTGATTTTATGATAAATCTTGTTTATTTAAGAATTTGAAAGTAATTAACCATTTCTTACCCGACTCCTTCTGTGATCTTCATGCTTCCCTTGGATTTTGGAAGGAAGTAAGGGGGAAAAAGTATGAAAATTCTTATTTCTCATAGGAAAAGTGTTGAAAAATTATGCAAAATTTTCTATCATAATCAGATTGAAAGAAACAAAATATATGCAAAACATTTACACACACAATTGATAATGGAGTTCGACCAATTATGTTTACGTCTATGGACTTCTGGACTGCTACAAATATTTTATTGTAACAAGGAAATTATAAACAAGTGTTTACAGACACCCACTTAACTCTAACTCTGTTATACCAAAAGAAAATTAAAATAAATATTTTTTCTCTCTTTTTCTTTTCTCTCTCTTTTTCTTTTTTTTTTCTCTCTCTTTTTTCCTTTCTTAAAGTTGGAATATTTATGAAAAAAAATAATATATTTATACAATTTCTCCTCCACTTATTTAATTGATAATTCTTTTTTTTTACTTTTCTTGAATTTCTCTCAAGCAAAACATTATATATTTCTCGTTTGACCATTTCCAACAAAAGAAAATGGAAGGTTTTTTTGTCTATTGCCTAATGCCTGTCTGGTTTATTTTGCGTTTATTAATTCTGTCACTTGTGAGGCATATATACCATATCCTCTATGGTACCAACAAGATGTATGATGTATCAGTAGTTGACTACTATATATGCTGTTCCGATTTTAATAGGTTGAACTTAATGATGCATCATTCTCAGAGCTGCAGAGTGGTACCTCTAATACCTTTTGTCTTCGTTTAATGAAAGAAGCTAGTATCATTATCAGGATCCGTCACATCCTAGTTCCTAAGCCATGCCCAAGTTGCATCTCATGGTTCATTAATTTTAATTAATGGCTTCAATAGTGCGCACCCATCCTTCTAAGAAAATGTGATTTGCCTTTTTAGTTTTCCAGTTGAGGGAAAAGAAAAACAAAAATAAGATAAGATATAATGCTGTATCAATTTACTTCATTTTTTATGTTGATCGAAGAACAACAAAATGTTATATATTATTATGCGTGACCTGTGTATACCTGCGCAATTACTATCTGATGGCTAATTTAAACAGGTAAATGACGTAACAGTGGAAGTGATAGAAGGAGATCCTAGAAATGTTCTTTGTGATGCTGTGGAAAAGCACCATGCTTCAATGTTGGTTGTGGGTAGTCATGGTTATGGGACTTTAAAAAGGTACAAGTTTTATGTTGCTTCGTAATGATATAGGTCATATAGGAGTATGACAATTTTTTTTTATGAAATTTGTAAACGGGCTAAGATATAATTCCATGAATATAGTAATTTGTGTTCTAACATTAATATTCTCAAAAAAAACCAACATCATGCAAACTAAATTTGCCAAGAACATGAATAAGATATTAGTTACCACACCTTAAATCCATGGGAATTATTGGCTGCTCCTTTGTTTTTTTGCTGCAGCCAGATTGGCAGTTTTGTTTTTGGTATGGTCTCTATGTTAGTTCTTCGTAGATAGCACATAGTATAGTTTTTGGGCTCATCTTTAACAGATATCTACAATCATTGTCACTTCAATTCATGGCAACTTTTTCACACGCCAGCTATTTTAGTTGTTTTATGAAAGCCAGCTCTTCACTTCAAAATATCTTAATTCAGCTTTGCTTTGACACTACGTTTATTTGCAGGGCGGTTTTAGGTAGTGTAAGTGACTATTGTGCTCATCATGCTCACTGCACTGTCATGATCGTGAAGAAACCAAAGCAGAAACACTGATCTCGATCGTTGGCTGCGATTAAATAGCAATGCACACAAATCTTTTCAGCAACAGAAAAAATAAATGTTCTTAAGAATTCATAATGTTGTTTTCTACACGCCTAGCTAGCTGACTTTGTGGTTTAAAGTTCATTTTACTTTTTAATTTTCAAAGTTACAACCGACAAATAATGTATGTAAGCATAGTACTTTTTCCTTCACGGCCACTGGTGGTGCTTGGTTTATTTTGTTCAAGAGCAATTTATTTATATAAATGTCACTGTTGTGTGTAAACTCATGAAAGTTGTGAATTTGTCGCATTAAATTGACTTTTTCTTCTCATTTCTCGTATATAAAATTTATGAATAGGGTCGATTCAATCGACAATTGCCAATTGGTCGAGTAGTTTTTTATGGTAAAATGGTGGTAATGAGATTTTGAAATTATTCAAAATGTTCGAACCCTTCATTCCTATGACTTAATTTGTCATGCAGTATAATTCAGCAACTAATTTCTTCTAATTCAGAATTTCTAATTATAGCCTCAAAGCTTTATTATTATTATTATTATTATTATTATTATTATTATAAAATTAAGGTTAGAGTGGTGAGAGACGAAACGGGAATCCCAACTAAGTTGGCATTTTCCTAAGGATCTCATACACACACAAACTCAAAAGAAAATAAGAAAAAAGTTAAAAATTTGGAGGACTATATCAAAACCCAAAAAGAAATTAACGAACCTTATAGTTAGATAAAGATGGTTTATTTCTATTCATCCTTTAGATTTTATTAACGTGAGTTGTTGTAAATTTTTGGATGCGGTGAATATATTATAATTTTTTATTATGAGATTTGTTGTCAAGTTAAAAAAATGTAATCTCCTTTTATATTATAAATATTTAATTACTCTTTTGGTCCTTGTATTTATTATAACTAATTTATTATGTTAAGATATTTTTAAAAAAAATTAATATTCATCTGGTATTTTAAATAAAGTTTGATAGCATTCCAAATTTGAAACTAACATGGAAAATCTAATCAAATAGTGACCTTAAGAATCAGATAAATGAATTAACCACACTTGAAACAATAAACAAAATAAGAAAACTACATTTAATCGTAATGGCATAAGTTAATAGATATCTTCAAAATATTCATGAATCTTGTTTATTGTTGAACAAACAACTCCAAAGATACTCACGGGGATAAGAAATGATGATCTACTTGAATAATTTATTGTTTATTAGCTTTGATCGATCACATTTACCACTGTCGATTAAATTTGTAAGAATTTTTTAGGGGTGAATTTAAGATATTAGAATCTAATTATTAGAAAACTTTATATACACCTTGTGAGTTAATTTAGGAATTAATTAATAAGAATTTTTTAATATGTTTTAATGCAGCACATATCAATAAAAGAGAGACTGTTTCTTAAATTTTCACAAGTATTTTAAAAATTAATTAAACGTATCTTAATTGTGTTTTCAGTTCACATATTTTACCTTGTAAATTATTTTAATATTTTTAATATAAAAATTTCACATTTAATTCTAATAATTTTTAAGTTATTCTCATAAAAATTCAATCAATAATTAACATAAATATAACAAAGGTGAGTTCCTCAACAGAAAAAAAAAAAAAAAACAAAGGTGTGAGTATTACCAATTTTTTTATTAGACATCTTATTTATTCTCAAGAAAATCTATGTTTGTTCCTAAAAAAAGAAGAAAAGAAAATCATTGTTTGAAAAATTAAGGTATTGTAAATTTAATTACATTTTTAGTATAGTATTTAAACCAACAATAATTTCCAAAATCATTTTAGAAAAAGAAAAACATAATGAATTTGTCAAATAAAAAACAAAGCGTTAAATGCGCACACCCTAATACACCTCATACAACTTAGAAGTCTCATTTTAATAAACTCAACAACAAAGAAAACGATGTAATGGCCATATATATATATATATATATATATATATATATATATATATATAGAGAGAGAGAGAGAGAGAGAGAGAGAGAGAGAGAGAGAGAGAGAAAGACCACCATAAGTTGATAACTTACTCTCCACAAAGTTACTAAATTTGCTCCCCAAATTGTGACGGCACCGAAGAATTTGCCTTAAATTGTAAAAGAAAAAAAAAAGGTGACGTGGTTCAATGAAATCCATGTAAAAATCATAAATTAAGAAATTAAATAATTCCAAAGAAAAGCACCGTTAGGAATGTGCGATTGTCTTTTGCACACATGTTCAAGTGAAAAATAGCTGAGAGAATTCAATGCATGAATCATAGTTAGAGTAAATCTGTGGGAAGATTATCAGACAACAAAATCACAAATTCTGGCATTTTGATATGAATTACCTCTTCTTTAACAGTTAATCCTTTTTTTTTCCATTGTATAGTTGTAAACATCTAATAAATTATAATAACAAATATAAAAAAATATAGAACACTTTAATATTCTAAAAACGTGAAAAGAAAAGAAAAAGAAAAGGCGAGAACAATTTTCCATCATGTAATAGAATAATTTTTTAAATAAAACTAAAATAATTATTCATTGATAATCAGTAAATAGTGCACTACTAACATCTACTAAGTTTGTTAATTTTTATTATAATTACTTAGTAAAAATGATTTTTAAGTGGTTGTAAGTGTAAAAGAAAAATTGCCTCTAAAATAAATCTTCATTAGGTAAATTATTGAATTAAAATTAAAACTCTCATAGGAGTTAGCAACATATTCGCTAACAATTTTTTTAATACATTCTATCATGAATTAGAATTGATTAAAAATTATTAAAAAATGAGACCTAAACAAATTATAATTTTTAACAAATTATAGTTAATCATTAAAAAATGTGTTCGAAAGAAGAGAGTACTTAGAAAGTCTCATTATCATTTTGTAGAACAACACATGAAAAAAAATTATCTAAAATAAGTGTATCTTAACAACAAAAAATGATAAATTATTAGATGGTCAGTTTTGTAGATGTTTGATACATTCATTAGTAGAAACATTATTTGCAATAAGGATTTTAGTTTAATAAGGATTTCGCTTACGTTTGAACGAATTTGTTGTCCCAAATTTATTTGTAAAAGAAACTTACGTACTCTTAATGTTATTCAAATAAAATCTAACTAGTAAAATTTTCGGGTCCTTTAATTAAGTGTGAAATTATACACACAGTATGAGGGGGACCGGGACTCATCAATTGAGAAAAATAAATTTTTAACCATTTCATGACTAAAAATATAACCTCGACATTTAATTTTAACCTTCATAAAAATACTTCTCTATCTTCTTTATATCATACATTCATCTCACGTTTGTGAGTTCAAATCATTCGATCATACATAAAAAATTAAGATTTAAACCTAATTAGCCATAACATGTTGTCATCCAAGTAACTTGAACCAATTTTTAGTAATTATGTTATTGATACAGATTATCTACCAATTTTACCAATGACTAATCTCTATCGAAAAATTTGACTGATCACCTTTAGTGGGATTCATCCATCTCTCCTGATTTTTTCATCCACAAAATTCAAATCCTAAACCTTTACCATGTCCGATATCACTCCAACCAACATCTACTTTGAAAACCAAATTATACTTGTAAATATAAGACAATATCAAATAAACCGGCATAATTAACCAAATAGCGCATGTTTTTGACATTTAACAGTCTATTACAGAAATCTAGGGTCCTTCAAATTTTCAATATTAAAACTAAGACGCCAATAGGCAGAAGTCTCAAGCTCAATTAAAAGGAGATCAAATATAAAACCCAAATGTCTTTTTTGGATAATGTCAATATTACTAGAAAAACTTGGTGGTAGTACTCACCATCATCCACAACTTCTTCAATTGCAACAATCAGAGCTTACCTGCCAGACAAAGGCCCAATTAGATCAAAACAAGTTTGAGTATAAATCCAACAACCAAACAAAATTTAAATTGACTAAGTCAAAGAACGCAAAGGCAAAATCATCCAGAAAGATATCAGCGGTTTAAGATAGAGACCGAGACAAACTCTTGCTCCTGCTCCTACTTGGACTCCTGCTAGCACTGCGCTTTTTGGGGCTTTTATTACGCTGGCAAAGAACACAATTAATTGGGGAAGGCATAAGATTGACCCAGTGTACCAAAACTGTAAAGAAAAACTTAAAAATATGCTTTCTAACGCACTATACAATACCCACCCTCCACAGTAATACCAAAAATTTCTTTGAAGCCACAAGAATTCACCATGTTAAAAAGCCACATTTTGCTATTATACATGGCTTAAAAGAGTAAAAAACCAAGCAACACATTCTATTATGCAAATCACATCATCTGACTCAGTCAAGACAAGGCATAAAATATAATAATGTTCAATCGAAGTTGAGAAAATTCACTCACCAGAGGCAATGGAGACCTGGACCTGGACCGTGATCTGCAAAAGTTCCACAAACAACAGAATTTAAAATCCACAAGTTCCCTTATCAAATTGATCCGACAGCCTTGATGCCTCTCCCATGTCACAGTTAACATATCCAAGGAGGTAAAAACAAGCATCATAAAATATAAAACAAACTAACAAAGAAAAGACAAAAAAAAAAAATAGACATTGATGAAAAAGTAATAAAAATAGACCATCTCAGTGTGACATCAAGGCACCAATTATCGGGAGAAAAGAAATCTTCCCTACAGCACCACAAAATCCAGAGAATCCATATAGTGCATCCTATTGGCTTGGCAAATCTTGAAGCTCACAATTGTAATGAAATTGTCCCTATTGCTCATTTGGTGGTGATTTTCAAATCCAATTGCCTTTATACACAATCCAGCTCTAAAATGGCAATCCATGATCTCCTTGGTTCCCAATCTAGCACCCATGGACATTTACATGCTAAAAGTATTAGAACAGATGTACTGTGAAGGTATCCAAAGTCGCCCATTCTAAAAAATATCATACCTCCACAACAAAATGAGTTGCAGACAATTGAACCAAATCCCACCAAGATCCTAATTTCCAGTATGCTGCAAGTTTCCATATCTAAGAAAAAAAACAAAGGAATCTTCACAAAAACAAAAAGGAAACTGAGAGAACACTCCAACACTCCGACACCGAGGCAAGTTTCACTAAGTTCCGCACGAACAAAGAAAGACGGAAAAATTGACAGGGAGGGAATGTGAAGAGAGCAACAGTTTTGTGTCTGGAAAAAATTATTGAATCTGAAGTTCATAGAGGAAAAATGATAAATAATAATTTGTTTACAGGCAAGGTTCTGATGACTTTCAATTTCAATGAAAGAAGGGTGTAAATGAAACAAGTTCCAGCCTTTGATGCCTTTCACCACAAACAACACTGTTAAACAAATGACCTCAGCAAGACAAATCAAATGAAATTAAGTTTGTTCATGCTAAAAGTTTGCTATAGGATATGTTTTAACTTAATAAATTCATGATCGAATCTCTTATTTACTCCTATTCTAATAATTATCATCACTCATAATTCCCTAAGTTAGCCACGTGCAATCTATTAAATGCCTCTTCAAGTGGGCCCTTTTCATCCCTGCAAATACTGAAGAGGCTAAGAAACTCTAAATAGATCAGTAAAGGGATCAAGTAGCTCAACCATACGAAATTACCAATAAAAAATAGTACTAGACAAAAAGACTAAACGCATTCAAAACATTTCATACCCTGATAATGAACGGGACCTTGACCTTGAGCGAGAACGAGAGGGAGACCTTGATGGAGATTTAGCAGGTGAACGCTGTGAAGACTTTCCTTTTGGAGATTTGCTGCATAAATACAAGAAATTGATTGGGTAAAAAATCGACAGGTTAACAATGAATCTTAATATAAGGAATATTTTTAATTTAAAATACATATTGCAAAGACCTTTGGCTCCGGTCCCGACTGTAACTACGGCTACGGCTACGACTGCGGCTATAGCTCCTTCCTCTAGAATGAGATGGACCACGACTAGGACTTCTAGAGGAATCCCGCCTTGAATCATATTCCCTCACCTAAATGGAGATAAAGAAAAAAATATCAGTATAAGTAACATGCACTACAAAATAAATAAATAAATAAAAATATCAAATTCATGACATACCCGAACATATCCTTTGGAAAATGCATTCCGGAACTCAGAGTCATCAAGCTTCTTGATCTGCAGCAAAGCAAAATACCAGAATTGAAAGTTATTTAGGTATTTATTAGAGATGACACTCTGCAAAGCTTTTTTAAAATAAATAAATAAATAAATAGTCCATAGATGTAAATAAGTAACTCACAGCATATTTCATATCATCATAATTTGTGTAATCCACAATACCGGTAGTACCTGCAAGCCAATAATTATACATCAAAGAATCCAGCAGACAATATAAACTAAAAACTAACTAAAAAATACTCATTGTAAATACTCAAATGCCATCTCTTATAAATAGAATCGAGACAAGAGAAGAAAGGACTAAGGAGGCAGAAAAGTAGAACAGTTTAAAACTGCTAAACTACCAATACATTCAAGCAATAGGGTATTATTAAGAACCAGAAACTTCATCCAAATGTTTTGTACCCCTTCCATCATGAAAAACTTGAGAAAAGCAAACATCCCCTGCCTTACGCATGTGATCCTGCATTTAAAGAAAAACAGTGTTTTCAGACAATTTATCCATAAACTCCCTAAAAATAATCTGAAAGAACTGAAATGAGCAACTCTGTTTAACAACTCACCTTAAGATCCTGCCAGGATGCCGAAGAGGGCAATCCAGTGACTAGAACTGCAAAAGGATATATGAAAAATTAAGAAGCACACCCAAAGAGTCCTAATAACATTAATAATTATTCCAAATATCTACACACCACGATATTCAGAGCGCCTAGATACCCCACGTCCACCTCGGCCATTGCTGTGACTATTGTATCGATCTTTTGAGGATGAATGACCACGCCCACCATGGGCAGGCTCCACCTATAAAGATTCAAGTTAAACAGCCTTGGTGGTTATTTTCAGTCATCTTATAAATTGGTAAAATATATCAGATCATCAAAGCCAGATAGTTGCACTAATCGGCCACCCCAAATACGCTATAGCGGGATAACCGCTATTGTGCAGTCCAGAAAACAATATACATAATTTATATATCATACACATAAAAACTGAAAAAACTGAAAAATACACAAAATTAAAGAGCAGGTGAAAAGGTTTGAAAGATAAAAAAAAAAAAATCCAACAATTG
>PYAF01004467.1:88463-107909 GCA_007407185.1 Glycine tomentella
CAACCCATGGACGACGCCTATTACCCGAAGCCGCAGAAGCCATGGCTCTCCTTCCGCTACCTCCTCCGCGAACAGCGTCTCCACTTCCTCCTCCTGGGCATTGTCCTGGCCACCCTCTTCTTCTTCCTCCTCCCCTCTGGCCTCCACGACCCATTCCCCACCCCTTACTTGGAGCCCACCCGCTGGCCCACCAACTCACGAACCTACGACGTCGCCTCCGTGCATTCCGTCGGAAAAATCCCTCTGGGGATTAAGCGGAAGGGGCTCCGGATCGTCGTGACCGGTGGGGCCGGCTTCGTCGGGTCCCACTTGGTGGATCGCTTGATTGCCCGTGGAGACAGCGTCATCGTCGTCGACAATTTCTTCACCGGAAGGAAAGAAAACGTCATGCACCATTTCGGCAACCCCAACTTCGAGCTCATTCGCCACGACGTCGTTGAGCCTCTACTGTTAGAGGTCGACCAGATCTACCATCTCGCCTGCCCCGCCTCCCCTGTCCATTACAAGTTTAACCCAGTCAAGACTATCATATCCTTTTCTTACATTCTATTCATGTTTCTTATGCTTAACAATTTTATTTGTTTGCTTTGGAATGTATATCCTTAATTGAGCTGGTGTTAATTCACAAGACCAACGTGGTGGGAACGTTGAACATGCTGGGACTGGCTAAAAGAGTGGGCGCCAGGTTCTTGCTAACCAGTACCAGTGAGGTTTACGGAGATCCTCTAGAACACCCTCAGAAGGAGACCTATTGGGGCAACGTTAATCCCATTGGTCAGTTCCAATCTCTCTCTTCTTTTCTTTTTCTTATTCTGGACTGTTCGTACGTTAGCATTTAGCAATACCCTATGGTGTGTGATTCACATGCTCTGAACCAGACTAGTTAGTTTTTTAGATTATAGACTTATTGCGTCACGTGAGAACCACGGTGTTGCGACACCACACCTCTGTTTGTGTGTTTTAATTTCCTTTTCAAACTAGGTGAATTTAGGAAAGGAGAGTCAAACCAACCGAGGTTTTTGGCTTGTGAGACACGTGGGATATCATAAGAGGACCACGTTTCCCATACCCTGTCAACTAGGAATCCCTCACTCCAGGGTCCACCCAACGGAGGGTTCAGACTTCAGATCTTCGTTCCTTTTTCTCTACGATCATAATTTGAATTGCAATCATCACAGTATGTTTCACGATAAAAAATCCTCATCGTGAAAGGTGAAAAACTGAAACGGGTTGGTACTTGGCGTTTTCACTACTATAACGGCTAACCTACATACATAATGTTTTGGTGCGGTAAAACGAAAAAGAAAGAAATACTAATACAGTATTCATTCAATCAACCAAAAACAAAAAGGAGAGATACAATTATATTTGAGAAAATTATTATATATTTTATAGTGTAAAACAGCTGTAAAAGTGTTTTATGCTTATAGGTATAGCACATAAACATTAAATTCATCAAATAAGAATGTGTATAAAAATATTAGAATCACAATTTACTTTAATGAGATTAATTACGCTTTTATTTTTTTTTGGCAGTATTACGTTTTCATTTTATAAGAATAGAAATGTGCATGAATAAAGTATATGTAAAATACGTCATAAATATATATACTTCCCATTTCATCTTTGGTTTCCAAATTAGAAGGATTAGAAGTTGAAGGCTTGGCAAAACTTTGACTTCAAATTATTTGTTTTCCTTGTTAAATAGTACTTCATCCTCTCATTCATTTTCTTTACCAAATATTAATTGATAGGTGTTCGAAGCTGCTATGACGAGGGAAAGCGTACTGCTGAGACGTTGACCATGGACTACCACAGAGGAGCTGGAGTCGAGGTTATTTAAGTTTTTAATTTTCTTTGCTAATCAATTTCATTGTTCGAGCAAATAAAAAATAATTACAAATTTTTCTCTGTATATTATTTTTTTCAGGTGAGAATAGCTAGGATTTTCAACACCTACGGGCCACGAATGTGCTTAGATGATGGTCGCGTTGTTAGTAACTTCGTATCTCAGGTAATTAAACCAATTGTTTTCAAGTTTGGAAATGTACCTTTCGTTACAGAATGGAATGCATATCGTGGCTTTCTTAGTCAAGTGTCGCTAATTGGTGGCGTTAATGCAGGCACTGAGGAAGGAACCTTTGACCGTTTATGGGGATGGGAAACAGACTAGGAGTTTCCAATATGTTTCTGATTTGGTAAGTCATATACTTCTTTTTCTCTCTCGTCTATTAGTGATTAGTATGCTAATTTGTCTTATCAAATATAAGTTTTGGTACTTTCACACACACATATATATAGCTTCGGATGCTTCATTTGGAAGTAGCTTTACTTTCAATCCAGAAACACGTGAACTTTCCCCGGTGCATACTGCATATATACACAACAAACAATTCTTTACTTCCGGGATCCATTCACGTGTGAAAGTAGAATTATGGTTGAGAATCGTAATTTCAATTCTAATTCAAGAGTAGTGATGGTGAGCGCAAGGGTGGTGACAGTTACAATTAACGGCAACAGTGATAACAACAGTTTGATGATAATACTGACTGTCACATCAATAGTAGTTGTGGACCAATGGTGATGGAGACGAAGAGTAGTGTGTAATTTGTAGTAAGTTAAAAATTGTAGTTTAAATGGAAGGGATTAGGAATTGAGAATGGTCAATTTAGTTATATTACAATTCTATAGAATTGTATTTTGAAATTGCAATTTTAATTTTAAAAAAGACTTCTAAGTTTCATAATTAAATTTAAGGTTAAATTATAATTTCAAACCTTGATTTCATGCTCTTTGCAAAGGGCCGAAGGCTACACCGTGTGTTAAGGCCTAGATCAGTACCAGTGAGATTACTGGTACCTGGTAGTACATTTGGACCATTAACTGTAGAGCCCATATGCTTCTTTTTGCTGGATTAATGAGGTGTTTATGTTTGCACAGGTGGAGGGGCTGATGCGCCTTATGGAAGGAGAACATGTGGGACCTTTCAATCTTGGAAATCCAGGTGAATTCACCATGCTTGAACTTGCCAAGGTAAAGTTTAGATTCTTGCTCTTATATAAACCGATAAGAGGAAGCTTCTTGTTTTTTTTTTTTTTTTGGTGAATGAAACTTTCTTATTTTTCACTATGCTTGTATAATAATTCCAAGAGAAATTGGCCACAGAAATAAATGTCTAAGGGCTATGAAGGAATATAAAACTACTCATGATCATGCACATTACGTGGACAAAACCAAAAGTCAGAATCATACCTCTATATGTTAAATGAAATGAAGCTAATTAGATATAAGAGGAAAGCATTTAGCCATCATTCTTAGCAAGGACGCCAGTTTATTCTACTTCGTGTCTCCTTTTCCTATTCTCTTAACAAGGAATAGATGGCACTTGATGCAATTTGTCAAATTGTCTTATTTGCCTGTTCGTTTTCCCACCAAATCGTTTATTCATACACATTTCGATGAATTGCTGTGCCAAACAAATGGCTCTACTAACCCACCCACACAAATATAAATGAAGAATGCCAATTGGGAAGAAAAGAATTGTTGTTGCCATAAGATGTTCTTTGGTTTACGACCGATAATATTATATATCTGGTGATGTTGATGCAGGTGGTCCAAGAAACAATAGATCCAGAGGCTAAGATAGAGTACAGGCCCAACACTGAGGATGACCCGCACAAGAGAAAGCCTGATATTAGTAGGGCCAAGGAGCAACTGGGATGGGAACCCAAGGTGGACCTACGCAAGGGACTCCCTCTAATGGTTTCTGACTTCCGACAACGCATTTTTGGGGACCAAAAGGAAGGAACAACCTCTGCCAAATTCTTGCTAGGATAATGGAAATTGGAGTTCTACAAAATATACCTCAGACTCAGTGCAACAGGGGATTGTAGTTTTGCATTTTCATTGCATTAGCTACAAAACAGTTAGTGGGATTTCCCATCTCTTCATAGTTCATTAGTCAGCTATATATACATAAATTTCCCCTTTGTCGTTTGTCCTTTATCAATTTTTATAGTATGTGCCATTAATGTCCATATTGATATCCAGTCATGATTATATTCCTAAATTCTGACCCGTATTCCCCCTTAGCAATGATATTCGGTACTAAAGTAGAAGAGAAAATTTATAAACGTCTAATGATTAATTATGAAACGGAAATTATGTTTGAGAATTTACCTTTGGACATGAGTTGCAACTACATTGAACCTCATGGATATGTGCCACACATCAACTTAACTCTTATAAAACAGACACAGGATAGTTTTAATTCTCTTTTCGTCTGCACTTTGTTATTGCTTCATGGGGTCTTATAGATTGCTTTTGTTGGTGTTATTATAACTTTATAGGCTTATTAAGCCTAGTTATAATATCACTCAATCTTATTATTGATATTCCCTGTGAAAATTTTGTGAAACGATGCTACTTGGAGCTTTGCCACATTTTGTAAACAATTTAGACTCCTATCAATTAGGCAACCACGGGAAAATGGCCATAATAAAACGATATATAGGTGCATGCATGCCACATGGTCACACTCCCTAACTCCCTACCATAGTACGACTACGATCTAAATTGCTGAGTGGTATGGCAAACGGTTTCCTTTCAACCCACAAAGATAGCTTCTTCAATCTTTGCTGATGATGCAACTGTTGTAAATTTGTAAGTCTCAATTTGTTGTGATGAAGCATGAGTGGCATTGCTCGTGTGCTTGTCTAGCCACATTATAATGTCTGCGAAGACTTTTTCGATGTTCTCATCGGTCTCCCCTGATGTTAAGCCATGACACATTCCTGGCTCATGCTGATTCTCAACATTTCTAATGCTGTTTTCAACCTGGGCTTGTCCTGGTATATCAACTTGTTTTTCCTTATCTGCAATGACCCTCAAAGGAAGAGGCACATTAATTAACTCTAGCACTAAATCAACAAGATTTCAAGTCATTTAAGTAAGCATCTCAATTACAATATAAACCACACCCTTTCACGTTTGGCAGGGTCTTTGAAGGCTGAATTGATGACATCCTTTGTGGGAACTATCTTTCACTTTGGGATTATATCTTCCACTTTAGTCAATATGTTGACCACCACCGGGTGTGGCCTCAGCTTCTCTGATATCTGGCTTATTGTTCCAACATTTGAATAAGCCATGTTCAATTTTTACGTAGCAAAAAGTAACTATTCAATTAATGGAGTTGATAGAGTTACTCAAAATAATTTTACACCATTGGCATGATTTATTTTTCTATACTAAAATATTGTTAAAAACAATTTTTTTAAAAAAAAAAATTAGTTCATTCCTTACACATGGGTGCGACGAGAACTGCACCGTCCCAGAATGAAAGGTCCTTTTTATGTAAAAGTAGGCTCACTGCCCCTCTCATGGACTCTCCATACAAGAACCTAGCCTTACCCTTAATACTCTTGGAGCTCTGATCTGAAATATGCAAATGAATCATAAAGCTGGGCAAAGAAGTGTCAGGTTTCAATAGAGTTGAGAATTTAAATTATTTGGATCCATACTGCTAACTGACTTGAAAAAGTCATAACAATCGTTAACGATGTTATCAATTTTTTTTAATGTAACAACGAGCACCTTCAGAACGTCCATGCTCTTCATAATCAATACCGAACACAGCATATTTGGCACACGCTAGCCGTACACCACATTCTACATCCATCATGCAAGCAAACCAACAAATTAATTAACTGTACTACTAGTTTTCATTCGAACATGCACAATCATAACGATATGCTTTTCTCCGCACAAATGCACATTAAGTCTAATGGTTGGCTAAATTAGTTATGTTTGGCCCAGACATTTTTAATTTGGTCCAATCTCGTGTTTTTGTTATTCAAGAGTGTTGTTCTAGATTGGCGAACACATTATGGTCATTTGATACTTAAAGTCTTCCATATATATTATTGTCAATGTTTGCTCTATAAACTACTCACACTGCATTTTCACAATGAATAATCGTTAGTTATATTTCTCATTATTTTTCAAATCTCTTCAAGGGAATATTATGCTACACTCTAACTTTTAAAAAAATGCTTAAAATATCTTTTCAATTATTCGACACATAAATTATAAGTTAATAAAAAAATCAGTTATAATTTTAATATAAGTGTAAATTTTTCACGTACTGTTAATGTAAATATTCTTACATTACTAATTGATAAAAAAATGTTAAAACTATTTATATATAACTAAAAAAATTTCGTACACTGTACAAATATAGTTGCTAGTGATAAAATGATATGACTAGCGCCTTCTGTGGGCTTTACTCGCGCTGCCTCTCTCTCTCTTTCTGTTTCCCCTCTTGGCTCTTGTTTTAACTTTTAATAATAATAATAATAATAGTTTTACGAAAATAGTATTAAGTTTCCCTCTAATTGTTGAGTCCAGGAAGAGAAAGTAAAATAAATTCTTATAGAATAATACCCAGACCACTACCAATCTACCATTGACATGTTGTCTATCTCTGCCCACAAAAATGACGAGCACCACCCACTAAGACGAAAATGCAATAAAAATTTTCAGTACGTACAACACATCACTC
Source organism: Glycine tomentella (assembly GCA_007407185.1). Taxonomy (NCBI): domain Eukaryota; kingdom Viridiplantae; phylum Streptophyta; class Magnoliopsida; order Fabales; family Fabaceae; genus Glycine; species Glycine tomentella. Next base: position 95,026 of record PYAF01004467.1, read on the forward strand.
TTTGTGCTGGAGAAAAATATTACTATCTCAGTTTTTCAAAAATTTCTTTAACTTGATTTTTCATTGGTTGAATTATATATGTATGCTATTAAATATGTAAAATGTGAGGGTAAAATATTAAATATTTAGTCAGATGCATAAATAAAGTATTAAAAATATATTACCTGCTACTTGTCAAAATTTTGTTGATAAAAAACTTTTAAAAAATAATTAAAACATACATAGCTACCTATTTTTTTTCGTAGTACTGTAAATTTTAGGTTTTGAATGAAAGAGAACTGAATGAACAATAAAATAAAATACAATTCTTATTTTTATATTTTATTTTAATTCAAAATTTTCATTTCAAAATTCATGTTCATCTCATTTCATTTTATTAAACGAACTCTTAGTTAGATGATCCAGTACCATAGATCTATACAACATGCACCAATAACATAAATAATCCTTTTCAGTCCAACTACCCTTACGTGGCTCAATGGTGTTATTATTATACATGAAAAATGGGAAGGCACACCAACCGAATTGCCAAAGATCTCAATTTCACAGGTTTTATATTTTGGAATTGAAAGATAGACCAAGACAATAAAATCAAACCTACGCTGATCATTAATTACCTCTCATGAAGCGACTGCACTCCATACCATAACCTGCAAGAAATAATTAATGAAACCGAAGTAAAACCACGCCTACTAAGAGAGAGAGAGAGAGAGAGTTAGGGTGAAAGAATTAGAGAAGTGAATTCACCATGGCAATGCAAGTGAAGAGTTGCACTCCCCTTGAGTTCCTCCTGTATTCCTGATGGTACAATCTCCATATATGTTACCATAACAATAATATATAGAGGAGAGTGTGTTGTTGAATTTAAGAGAGAGAAAGGGAGGAGTTAATTACTTCTTGATATTCAGACTCTAAATCCATATCAAAGAGATCGAAGCCAAAACACCTTGCACCACCTATTGATGAATGATGGATCTGTAATGCACGTGATGGAAGCTGTTAATTATAAATGAAAAGCAACAATAGATATAATTACACGGGGGAGAGAAAGAAAAACGGAGAAGGGACGGATATATAGAAGACGGTAGAGTACTGTTCTTTTGGAATAAGGTGAGGGTGTTTCTTATATATATATATATATATATATATATATATATATATATATTTGAGTCTTTTTTCCACCCAATAATTTCCGGTACTTTTTGCCTCAATTCATGTGTTTTTAGTTTTCTATTGTAATGAACTGCCAGTGTAATCAATTTACTTATACTCACAGAAAACGTTGTCAAATTAAATCAAAATTTTATAATTAAAAAGTAACTTTTAGTTTTTTCCCGACAAACTTTTATGTTTCTTTAAAAGAGTTTAATTGTTATATATTATTAGTATAAAATAATTTACATTATGGAATGATAAAAAAATTATCATTAATATACATTATAGTTTATTATTTAATAATAATATAAAATTATTTTACATCTATTTTTTACCAGTTAGTCAATAGTCAGGTACTAATTTTTTTAAGTATTGACATTCCAATAATTTTTTCTTACACGCACGAACCTATAAATAAATCCTTGATCACATAAGTAATGAACAAAATTATTGGTGAATCATATCATACTATATTAATTGTTTTACGATGTTAACACACATAACCTATTTTTCTTCATTTAAATCTCCCATATAATTTCCTTAAAAAAAATCTCCTTGCTTAAAAGGAAAAAAATCTCCCATATAAGTAAATTAATGATTTTGCTGACAAATGATTTAGGGCTATAATGTTACTAACATTGTTCATAAACTAAATACAGAATAACACATTTAAACATATTAATGTCCCCAGTCAACATTCATTAATAGTATGCTTTATTTGGCAAGAACATTTAACTTGTGCAAAGTTTTACTTGTGTCATTTATTTTTATTAATAATAATTAGATGATATGGATTGACGAAAGAATTTAATGCTATAGTTAAAGAAAAGTTAAGAATTATGTGTAGAAAAGCAGTGAAGGCTCTTCTTTTTCACTAAAATGCTCGAACGAGAAGTAATGAGGTCAGCTGGGCGTTGAACTGAAAGATCTAATTCCGTATCTGCGGAGAAATTTTCAAATTTCAATCACTTGTAATAAATTTGGGGATGCTCCTTGTCGAATGTCCATCAAACTTCAATCCTTCATACATAAATATGTAATACAGCTACGTATTCCATACTAAGCCCATCAAAAGTATATTTCAATCGAAATTATTTCAGTTAAAAGCAATTCGTTCGGAGAAGTGATAATAACATTTTCTTTTAACACGTTTTTCTTAATACACTTTTTATTACAAAATTTTATAATTTTTAATCATTTTTAGCAAAGATATTACTAAAAAATTTATAAATTATAATATATATTCTATAAAATTTATAATATTTTTTCTTTGATAATATTATAGACTATTTTCTTGTTCCCACTAAAAATTATGACCTCCATGAGAGAAATTTATAATTATGTTGAATTTTTACATAATTACTAAATAATTTTAATCTATAAAATAATTTATAAAATATAAAAATTGATTGAGATCACTTAATTACGGACCATGGAATAATTTTTCCCATTTCTCTGAATTCATTATTTTCTCAAAATTCATCCTCATTATCTATTAGATTAATGTCACTTTTGATTTATTATGTTCTATTTAGTTGTTTTGTTTTGGAATATTAAATTTTAAAAGTTTTATTCTTATCCTTTATGTTTTCAAAATATATCATTTGATCATTTTTTCAATTTTTTTAGAAATATTAGTATTATATTAACTTATAATTTTTAAAATGGTTTAATGTTATTTTTTGTCCATTATATTTCACTTTAGTATATTATATTTTAAAGGTTTTATTCTGGTCCTTCATGTTTTCAAAATAATCATTTTATCATCTTTTCAATTTTTTATAAAAACATTAGTATCCGTGGGTGTTTTAAATTTTAAAATAATTAAGATAGCATTTTTTATACATAGAAATCGAAGATAATGTTGGAAGATTTACAATAGCTCATATAACCTTGCTCAACTAACTTATCTAGACTCTTTTAAAAGTTAAGTTAACATTATGATGACTAAAAATTATCACTATCTTTTTTATTTAAAAAATTAAAAATCACCAAGTAAATTAAAAAAAAAAGAATTTAAAATCATGCACAAAAACTTTTACTCTCATATTATTATTATTATTATTATTATTATGATCATCATTATCATTATCATCATCATTTTATTTAAATATTTAATAACAATAATATTTTTTCCACAAAGTATTCTCAATCAAAATGGATAAATGTCTCTTCTCTTTCTAACACTCTATCTCTATTCTTCGACGCCAAAAGATCACTCACTATCCAACCCAATCCATGCTTTTGCCTTCGTCACAACTTTTAAATAATTTAATATCACTTTTGTTTTATTATGTTTCACAATTATTTCATTTTAATACATTAAGTTTTAAAAAATTTATTTTAATTTTTTGAAATGTATTATTTTGATTTTATTCTAAAATTTAAAAGTTAACAAAACATTGATGTTACTAAAAAAATATATATTACAAAAACAAAAATAATAATTTTTTTAAAAAAATTTAATATATTAAAATGAAATAACTGTCATAAATAATAAATAAAAAATAACATTAAAATCTTATCTATTATGAAATATGAAAAGTTACTTGATTGTGCCAATTGCCAAAGTTTTTACTCGTCACTTTACCGCCTTACATGTTTTTGTTTTTTCAGTCTGAACCTATCCCAACCATGAGGAGCACAATAAGAATTGTACCACTTTACTAATTAATTTTATTACTGTATTTGTACCACTTTCTAGAAGAAATAGATTGGACAGTTTTGTGTTGATTGACTTTGCATCATTTAGACATAAAAAGGCAATCACAATATCCATCGTCATATCCTAGTCCTGGATAATTTATTGGTTTGAATAATCTAAAATATCCTTAAAAAATTGGTTCAAAACAAAAATGTGTGATGGAAATACGATGATATAGTATAGTAGTTAACTAGGTTTTTTTATATAGATTATAAATTTCCATGAGAATTAATCATATTTGAGTCAGTTAAGTCTATTTTTAAATGTAAAAATATATCTTTAAATATTTAATATAATTACATAACTCAAATTTTGATCAAATAAAATAATCCTATATTTATTTATCAACATGCTCAGTGATTAAGGATTAATTAATTATCGTCAATATTATTTTGGAAAAAAATTACGTATGACAAAAAGAGAACCAATCCATGACATGTGAAGATGACCAGTTATCACAATAAAAAATCACCTTTTATAAGAGCAGTTCCTATGGTGCAAGCAAGGTAAAGTTGTTTAACTCATTTTTGGTGAGTTTTACGATGTGACATACCATTTGAGAATTTCAACAATTTTTTTCTTTAATAGCTAAATAAAAGATAAAAATATATTAATACATTAACCCAAAATGTTTTCTTAACTCTAAATAAAGAATATATATATATATATATATATATATATGCTTTTATGTTATAAAGTATAATCTTTTGGCTTAAATATGCTTTTTGCTTTTTGTAAAATATTTTGTTTATTTTTAATTTTTATAGACACAAACTTATAGAAATTATAAATAAAAAATTAAAATTTTGAAGGGATTAAAATTAAAAAAATATAAATTTACAAAAATTAAAATTAAAAAAATAAATTTATAGAAACCAAAATAAAAAAAAAAAGCTTTAACTTGTGAAAATAAAACATAATTGAGCCAAATTTTTGAGAAATTTTTACAACACTATTTTTCCTTTATTTTTTTTCCATTACATCGATTATCTTATCTTAGCTCTTCTTATTTATATTTGGTTCTTAAAATTACACACATGCAGTGTATCTAGGAGTTAAAGAGTGTCAATGCCGATTAAGAGACGGTTTTAAGATTTAACTCTCACTAAGTCCTTCTCCTTTGTAAACGCTTCATTCATGGGTTGTGTAGAAGCTTTCCCCGTAACTTGCTATATTAATATGCATCCATCACTCATATGCACCTCTAAGAGGAAACTCTGTGTTTCTACTGCGAAACTCAACGGCGACAATGACCCATTGCTCCTTGCCGCCACTGCTTCTGCTTCTCTTCGTTACCAGGAAACTCTTCGACCAGGCAAATTAATCCATCTCCCCCTCTCATTCCATTACATGCTTTTTAGAAAATGCTATCCCTTTCAGACATTTCATCGAGCATTTCAAGGGTGATCATGAATATAATACATGAGTGCGGTTGAGTTTTCATGCTTCAAAGTACTAACCTATATAATATACAGAATTGTTCAAGAAACGGTTGGTGTAGGTTCATTGTGCTAAGCTAGCATTTTATAGCCCACCATTCGAAGTAGTTTGTTTTAACACTTAGAGAAAGAAACAGAGAGAAGAGAGAAATGTAGGTATGATAGATAATATGATGTGATGAAATATATATATATATATATAAAGAGAAATTATAAGTATTGATTGTTTTTGATATACAGAGGTGTCTATATATCATTACTTGTGTATGTATATTCTCCGCCATTGTTATTTATTACATTTTTTGGAAGAAAAAAAATAAAATTATGCCATTTATATGCTACATTTTGTCATGTCACGTAGTGGACAAGATCAACATGCCTCATAGTATCACTTCTTCGCAAGTGCAGAGCCTCTGTTTCTAGATCAATATGCTGGTTGTTTTGTCCCTCATAATACTCCCAAGGATGTGATTCAGGACTTGCATCCTTATTGTCTTGCAACCAAGTTCATTGATGAGAAGCTGCTTCATACAGTGAGCCTTATTGACGGACTAAAGCAGGTACTTGCTCAGTGTATGTATGTTTATGAGAAAAATTCTATATCCTCTTAAATTACTATTTTTCATTAAGTATTTTCAGTACTTAGGCGGTCTTTTAGAGGATATTGCATAGTTTTATTTGGAATTTTCCTTTTAATTGCAGCTAATTTTGTTGACTGATGGCATGGACACACGGCCATACAGACTTCAGTTGCCCACTTCGACCCTAATATTTGACATATCCCCAGAAAGTGTATTTAGAATTGCAGCTGAGAAACTTAAAGGTGACATTAGTTAATTTAGTGAACGATGATCTTGTAAGCATATATCATTGCCGAAATTAAATATCATTAGGCAAAGTTTATCATAGGGACAATAGTGAGCAGAAAAGCTGGTAAGTACACATGCGAGCTGGATGTGCCAGGATTTGGATTCTCTTAGTCAGGTTTTCAAATGATTACATCATTTGAAAAGAAAAACAGGCACAAAGTATCCCAAAATGTGTTATGCAATATATGTCTATTTTTCTCTCATGTAAGGGGAAACGCTTAGGAAACAATCCAAATCCAGTTGGAAACTGTTCTTCTAAAGACTACAACATTATTATTATAAATTCAACAAAACCAGGTACTGCTTAGTTAAAAGAGTTATGCCTCACAAAAAACTGTATATAAGGCTTGTAGCTTGTTTTGACAATTTCATGCATGTCATTCTCCATGCCTTTCTTCTTTATTTCCTTTTATTTTTGTAATGTGCGTTCTAAGAAGAAAACATCTAATTGTGTCTTTTAAAGCTTCAGGTGTTGGGGCTAAGATGCCCAAAGGTTGCATATTCTACCATATTCCACTGGAATCATCTGACATAGAGCAGGCTATGCAATTTAAAGGCTATAATGGTAGTAGACCTAGTATATGGGCCTTACAGGTGATTAATTCTATCATTTTTCTTCCAATTAGTAAAGTCTTGGAATCAAAAGCAAAGTGTTGGTAGAAAAAGGAGTCTTTGCAAGAAAAGTTAGTCATATGGGTTTATTCATGCTCAGGGATTTCCAGTGATGACACTGGCAAATTTTGAAGAGGTTTTGTCAATGATAAGCAGTTTGGCCATGAAAGGATCCCTTTTTGTGGGAGAGCTTCCTGCCTGCTTAGCTGAGACAGACATAGAAATCAAGGTTTGTGTGCAACTAATTTAATTAATTCATTAAAATAATTTTGTTCTTCCAGAAATAGAAAGCAAAAATAGAATCTTTTCTGGTCCCTTGCACAGTCCAATACAAGGCAATGGGTGGATAAACTATTTGTGAGCAAGGGATTTCGGGTAGAAATTATCAACTACGAAGGGTTTGCAGAGAGTTGTGGTAAAGATTTTGCATCAGGACACTACAATAATATACTATTTGTTGCAGAACAGCTGCTACATTCTGATGATCAGGTGAGGCACTTCCTGTTCAGATTGACATGCTATTGCATAGTATTTTGTATAAAGCATAACCAAGCATTAATATTCTGGCAGATGGAGTCATGGAGACGAGAATTTCAAAGGATAGAAAATGAAGGAGATGAAGAAGGTTTTGAAGAGCTATAGAAGAGCATATAAGCTTCACCCCACCCTCATTAGCCTTAAAAAGGATATCTCTCTATTGCTACAACTACAAGGTTCTAAACTTAGTAGCATTGTCCTCTATACAATTGTCGGTATGCTTGTATATCTTGAAGGAGTGTTCAGATATGAATTCAAGTGCAATATAATTTAGCTTAGCAGATTCAAATTATTAATAATCAAATATAGTAGCTGGTTATATCTGCACGCCAGTAAGCTTCATCATGATCCACAAATGATTGTAAAATTAGTTGTCCATAGATGAGTCCATGTGCCAGGCCGAAATTGTTTAGACCATTGCGAATTATGCACCTTAACCTTTAAAAATGTGCTCCCCAGACCCAACTCTTGAATAGAGCAACCGAATGTAACAAAGGCATCTCGGTGTCCCAACTCTCATAAATGATTGAACCTTGTAGGAAAAACCATGTTAATGTTGAAATATGTTGAGTTCCTGGCTCGGGTCTTCCAATGCTCCTACTCTCCTCTGTACCCTGCACTGTAATATCCCATACACAGCAAGAACATGCAAGGTATATCAAGCCTTTTCTGGATATGTCTCTTTTATTAATTGTTCAAGTAGCCACACTGTTTCAATAGACAATACATGAGAGAGATCTACCTTGAGATACTCCCGTAATAACCCCTGCTTTCCCCCTCCTCTCTCTCTCAAAACCCCATTTCTATTTATAGTTACAATTTCTATTTATAGTTACAACCTATAACTGATTTCTAACTGCCTTATCCTTTCTTTTATATCGACAAGTGACTAATTTCTCTTTTATGTCTAAGTACCCATCAAAATACATGTGCACTATACACCGTGGGTCACTGCTCACCCCTACATTTTTAAAGCAAATTAGTAATACATTTTTTAATACAATATTATTTCATATTTCTTATGAATCCCATTAAGGGATAATACCAACATACCAATGAATCCTATATAATTAAGTCTCATAAATTGACTTATAAGAAAACAAAAATATTATGACATTTCAACTTCGATAATTTTAAAACTTAAAAGCTTAAAAACTTAAATGGTACAGGTGTTAAAACTTAAAAGCCATGCTAGAGTACATCTGTAGAAAAGCCTGAGAACTGAGAAAAGGGATAATCTAAAAAAAAAAACTAGAATGAAATAATGAAATCTGACAGCATCTAGAAAAAGAAGAAATCTGTCAAAGATAAATAACATTCGTTTCCAGTTCCTTAGGATATTTATATCAATTGGGGACAAAATTAAAAAATAACATTTTCGTTGGGTGTGAAAATAATGAACAATTAACTCACCAAAAAAAATGAATAATTCAACCTGACAATGATAATACAAAAGGAGAAACACCCCCACCCCCACATAAAAACAAAACTCTTGGTCTTAAAATTATGTTTTCTTCAATTTCTTGCATGCCATAAGCCTCCGTGCCTATTAAATTCTCCATCTTTTTCATTCTTTTTTCTTCGGCTTTTTTCTTTTAACCTGGCACAGTTTATTCTCTCCAAAAGACAAAACTGAGAATATTTCTAGAACTGGAACAGAACCAAAACTCCTGTCAATTAACTTTTTCCTCCCACCTTCCCCTTTTTCATGGGATTGTCAGCATTGACTTTATTTTTCTTAAACTTACGCTTATCTCCACTCCGTTGCTCTGTTTTTTCATGAGGATTCACTTCTTCGAACTCTATTGGTTTTATAATAACACCTGGTCTCTTCACCACCTGCACATGGAAGATTATATTTACAAGACAGCTAGAAAAAAATGCACATGCATCTTAATAGTATTTTTCCTGAATAGTATCATTTGGTAAAAAGACAAGGAACCCACTAAAACCTACTAACAGTATCCAATAAACTAACGTCTTCCCTCCCCCAAGAGAGAGCAAGACTGTCTAAATATTATTTTCATTTACTATTAATAAAAGCTATAGGATGATACTTTTTAACACGAAAAAAATCAAGGATAGAAAGTTTGCCAATCAAGTGTTACAAAGCACATACTTCCGGCCGGTTAAGAGGACCAATTGCAGTTGCTGGATTAAATTCAGGTCCGATGGGCACACGCATGCTCTGTTCAAAGACCCCTTTGGAAGTAAAAGGGTATGGCAATGATTTAGTATGTAATTTCTCAGCCTGCCATATCCAAAAGTTAGAATAAAATTAAAATCAGCTCAATTTACTGGACAGAAAAAAAAAAATAATTAGGAGCAAGTGGCAGCTGGCAACATTATTTGAGCCACTAAATTATAATACTAGAATTAGAGCATGAAGATCTGCCGAAAGAAAAATTGAAGCAAGAAGAAAACACCAAAAAATAAATACAGGAGTTTTGATTCTTTTGAATAATAACGTAGGAGTGAGCAATTTACTAATAATAAGAAGAAGAAGAATATCCATTAATAACTATAATTACAAATCATAATCTGGTTAACTGCCATTGCAAAGTGCAAACACCAATGTTTAAAAATATGCCGACCCAGAACAACTCCACAAATTTCTTATACGAAAACAAAGATAGTTGTGTGCATTGAATCATATATCTAAAATCTGAAAAGAATACAAAAGGTTCAAAACCTTGTATTTAATGGCACTAACCTTCTTGTCTATCTTCTCAGATATAATCACATTTTTTAGCTGAGCATCCTTCCTCTTTTTGAGGGCTTCTGCCCTTTTTTTCTGGGCATCTTCATGTTTTTTCAGCATCCAAGATGGTAAACCTTTCTTTTGCTGTACATGTGTCCACTGGCCCCAACCAGGAAGTAATAGAGGCTTCTCGGGCTCAGGATTTTCTTCGTTGAGGATCTCCTGCTTATCTTTTTCAAAATCATCTTCTACATCATCCCCTGCAAAAGCTTGCCGAATGAGCTCCTCTTGAGAAGGAAGTTCATAAGGTACTTTAGAAACAGAAGACAGAATTCCATCCACCATCTGTCCTTCACTATCTGTATCACTATCCTCTCCAAATTCCTTTTCAGTATCCTAAGACATAAAAGGACAAAGGTATAAGGCTAAACCAGCAATGTGCTTTATATTCTTAACAAATAGAAAGAGTTCATACTTTTATAGCTTGCCTATCTAGCCCTGTAAGCTTCGGAGACTTCTTGATAATCATGTCTTCATTTTTGTTTTTTGCCTGCTAATCACAAATACATCAATCCAGCAGAACGCCCACTTCAAAAATGGAAGATATTTTTCTTTGATAAAAGATTAAATTTTAAAACAAAACAATATATTAAAAGCATTTGAACCTTTTGCCATGTATCTGACACAAATATGGAAACTTCGTATGTAGTTTTTGGCCCGGGATTTTTAATAATCTCATCAATGTTCTGTGAACAAAAAATGCATTAAGCTTGTCACATATCTATCAAGAAACATATTAACTTAAGAAAAAAGTCCAAAAGTTAAGAATTTCATCACCTTAAAAACTGATTCCCGGTGAGTATCAGTGTCATCCTGAATTACGACCAAATCCTTGTTTACATCCTTATGCAAAAGGTCGCTTCCCTCATTCTCTATGTTGCCACTTTTGCTGATCCCCAAGTCATCCTCACTATCACTGCCATCATAGCAGTTATCTGATTTTACATTATTACTGGTATTAGATATCTGGGCTTTAGCCATTCCAAATACTCTTCTGCCACTGGTAGAAGCAGCTTTCGGATCTTCTGAGCCACCAGTATTCTCCAACTTCTTCAAGGAATCTTCATATTCTTGGAAAGCAAGGTTGGCTTCTTCAACAGCTGCCTCTTTTCTTTTCTCCAATCCACGCCTCTACATTCGAACAAATCAAGGGAAAACCACAAACCAATAAGAAAAACTTCACCAGTGACAAATTTCAATCTCTAAATTGGATACTAAAGAATATATAAAAACAAAAGTAACAGAAGCCAAAGATAATAATTCATTTAACAAGATAGTAATTCATGTAAAAATAATTGAGGTATTTATCAGTCTTCTCAGGCTAGGTTACACTAAAATTTCCTTCAGGGAAAAAGGGAAAAGGAAGAAGAGAGCAGGAATGGATATTACCATAAAAGGCAAAGAAAGCAATCCTGATTTGGGAACTTCATCCTCTTCCTCCAACACTTTCACTGTTTTTTCTTTAGCTTTTCCCAAAATCCTGTAATCCCTATCCTGATCAGAACCAGCAGAGTTGTCATCCTCATCCTCATCACTGCTATCTTCACTGCTACTGCTGTTACCCTTCATAGACTTCATTTTTCTAGTCAATTCAGCATGCCTTTGAAGTTGTTCATGTATGGCAGCACGAGTTCCTTCATCTTGGTTATGTAAACCACGCTGGATAATACGAGCAGCCCACGGATTATGGTTTTTGTGTTTCAGCGTCATGCGTTCCTGTACCAAGTTGGGAAGTGAGAGAAGGATTAATAGAAATAATTTTTCCATTTTAATCATTAAGATACAAGATATATCAGTAAACAGCATTTGTTAAGAAAAATTTCTTGATCTCTTAATTCTCAGGGATGATGATATACCTCAGCCCTTTGACGCTCTTGTTTCATGGCATATTCTTTAGCAGCTTCAGGGTCCATTTGCATCTGAGAAGCTTGTTCCTTTAATCTATCTTTCTTCAACAAACGATGAAATGTTCTAGACTTAATCTTTTTAATATGCTTAGCCTTCATTTCATGACGAAAAAGAAGGCTCCGCATTTTAGCAATCCGATTTTGCCTATCCTTCTCATCTTCAATAGAGACCTGTCAGACATAATAAACAATATAAAACAATTAAAAAGCACTAATACACCAATAGTTCCATGCCATATTGCATAAAAACATGGGTTAAGAAGAAGAATCAATAAACAGACCTTTAAAGATGTAGATAGTGCAAATTTTATTCTTAAACTCCAACAGGCACACAAGGAGACATTGTATGGCACTTAAAAGTTAAAAATAAAACTGAGATAAATTGAAGGCATCACTCTAGTTGAGACATATGGTTTATCTACCTCCATATATATTGCTAGAATCATAAAAAGTGGTGAGGACTTATAGTGAAACTTTATGAACAAGCCCGATCCAAGTCTCTACTGTACAGAAAGTGATTGGACTTGTGGGACTGAGCTTCATCTTGTTACTTTATCCAAAATGCCTAAGGCAATTTGGACTTGTGCACCTCCAGCTTATATATAAATCCAATCGTTTTAAGCCCATCACTGAAACAAGTCCCCTCACCGCTCACCCCACCCCACAAAAAAAAAAAAAAACAGTTCAGTCCAGAAAAATTACCATTTACTTACTTCCTCAGACCCTCAATCATGTCAGTTAGGTTGAGTTGACCTATTTTAAATCTTAATAGGCAGAAGAAAAAACTTATTTGAATCAAATGTATTTCACAACAATATCCAAGCACTTTAATTTAACAAACAAATTCAAGTTTGACTGTTTGAAACTAAGTATGCCAAACCACAACTGATTCAACTTTAC
>PYAF01004467.1:114246-136409 GCA_007407185.1 Glycine tomentella
TATTTCGCTACCAACAGAGACGAACTATGTGTGTCAGCTGCCCGCCCCACCAACGTCCTGCATGCGTGACACCTGGCCCCTAATATTCGCCCAGCCTTCCTGCGAAATTACCACCGTGGCAATTTGACAAAATTTTTGCTTGTCGTGGCAGAGTGACAAATTATTTGAAAAATTGTGGCATTTTGACGAGAGTTCCCTTTTTATCATGTCTCACAATTGCAAACTAGCCACGGTGACATCAATTTTACAATATTAGCCCGAGACTAGTTAAAAGGGTTAATGCAAAACTAAAATATCAATGATTATGGTTAAAACTGTTTCGATGATTGATTTTTTTTATGATAAATATTAATTTATTATTTTTGTTAATTTGATGAGAGACTTAACAATAGGAAGGGCTGAACTTTCCCTCTCCTTCAAACATGATTGGGGCCTACGGCTAAAATGTCAATGACTTATGGTTTCGGGACCAATTTTGCTAGACTCCATTTGTTTTAGTAATTTTTATTTACTTGCTAGCGAACGTTGCTGCAAAATGAAATGGATTTTGTGATAATCAACACTGCAATTTTGTTTACTACACGAAAATTAAGGTTGATTATTTATTTTCATACGCAATCTCGAAGACACAAACCTGGTATTCCGTAATAATGTATTGTTTTCTTCTATTTATGATATAAATTAACACGTGACTTAACTTATGATTAACCAACAAACGATTTATGATTGAAGCAATTGGTTTGACCCGAAAACATGAAATAGCATGTGATTTACCAGCTTTACATGCTTTTTAAACAAAAAAAATGAAAACTGAAGAAAAGAGTTAAAAGGCAAATGGGAAACAGTTCTCGTTTTGTTGGCCACTGGCCATGGCCAGTAATATTAATATTAAATAAATGACATAGTAGACGAAGCGTGCGTGGCAAGTAAGTGTAAGATGAAGTGAATTGTTGAGGCATTCAGTCGTTTTCAATATGATTATAGATTCTGGCTAGGACGATACAAACAAACATAGAACAAATACTATTCAATAAAAAAAAAATAAAAGAATTTGACATTCACAATAATATAGAGCAGTGACAGCAGGCAAAATTTGCAGTGCAGGCATGAGGAGGTGATGTAGTTATCTTTACTTGAAGCCGCCCAAGTAAGAAACAAACCCGGCTACAATAGTTTAATGGGATTCCATTTTCTAACTCATGCATGTCATAAAGCAGCACTTGTTGTCCAAAAAATCAACTATGCCTCAACTAGTACTACTTTGTTTTTTTAACTACAAATGGAGAACAAAAAGAAACAACAACATGAGAAAATCTGATATGCCGATTCTTGGTTCAACTTGAAATCAATATGCCACCATAAATTGGGAGTTTTTTATGGGATGTTTTCTCATGTGTCAGAAATTAATTGCTAAGATTGATAGTTTCCTTTTATGTTCACATTCGATGCATGAATAGAGAATATATTTTCTTACTTTTTGGTTGTACCGTGTCGTGTATTCAATTTAATTTGTTGAGTATTTTTAATTTTTTCCACAAGTAACCTTAGATCCTTTCAGAAGCAATTCTGTTGAAAAGTATTTTTTTTATTATTTCATCATATAATAACAATTTCTAATATATCAAATGAAGAAGAAAAAACCAAGGCAAATGCGATGATTCTCATTGCTGTTACCAATTGGTTCAGCAGATTAAAGAGTTTGTGAACAAATGTGGCTCTTATTCTTGGTGTCATGTCTAGAGAGAGACCAATCAAGTGGCCACGGGCTTGTAAAGTTTGGTCTCTCTATAGGCAGGGAAGGAAAAATTTTCGATTTTTGTGCTCAGTTTATTTGTACTCATGTTTTGGTTAATGTTGTTGGTGTTTCTTTCCCTCGAGAATTTTAATAATATCTCTTCTCTGGGGCTTTAACCCCCTTTTTAAAAAAAATGAAGAAAAAAAATTGGTACTTCTAAAATAATTTTTTCATAAAAGAATTCAGTTTTCACAACTTTAATTCAAACCTACGCAGTGTGTCATTGGGGCTTCTTGCAATGGAGGTTAGAATCTTAACTCACATTGTAAGGACTGATTTTTTACTAGACTCAATTCTATTGGTTTAACTCTTAGAATTCAACCATTATATGCATATGCCTAAACAGCTAAACTATTTAACTCTGTTATATGCTCACGCGTAAAATATGCGATGCAATCTAATTTTGGTTACGTATCTATGTTTGATTAAATTTGCTAACAATACTTTCGACTATATTAGTTTTAGCAAAAGTTCCCATGGGGTATGGTTTGGCACTGTACTCACGAGAAATGGAAATCAATTGACGGACAAATTGACAGGCAATAAGCACCATTCGATAGAAATAGAATTTAATGACTCAATAGTCATCTCCGCCATTCTGTATCACCTAAAACTTGGGAACTTATCTAAAACGAATTTTTATTATAACAAACTTAGGGGTCATGTCATGTTTGCACAAATAATGGACAGGAATGTGGAGAGTGAGATTCACTCGTATGTAATAACTAAATGATAATTGGCAACCTTATAAGTTTGAAAAGATTGTGAAACAAAGACACAAAGACCACAAGCAAATTATGCGTGATTAATACAAAATGGAATCTTATAAGAAAGGAAAAGTATGAAGAAGCAAAAAAGAAGTGAAAGTAGAACTTTCAACATATTGACGGCTTTGATGCTAATTGCTAAGAATCAATGATATTTCAAACGCTCTAGGCTTTATATACAACCATACAGGAGATATAAGATGGGTTGATTAATTAGTTAAGGAAGAAGAAAAAAAAAGAAAGTTTGCGATTTTGATTCTCTTTATTAATAAAATTAACATTTTAATAATTAACATATGTCAAAAAAAATAAAAAAATTATATACAGCGATACGTAACTCAGGCCTCTATTTTGGAATTTTTTTATAAAATATGCCATGCAGTAAGAACAGTATACTATTTATTCATACGAAAACAGATAAAATCAAACTTAACTGAAGAAAGAAGGCATAACCATTGAAGAGGATAGAGAAGTTAAAAATTATTTTCCAATAGATTTGTAACATGTTTGATTGGTACAAATTCTTGTGGATAAATTTGCACATGTGACATCAACGAGGATTAAATCTAGTGAAATAGATCAGCTTTTCACAACATCAAATTCCTACTGAAATATGTGTTCATATTTAATGTCCCGTCATGTAATTACTTCCAAAGAAAGACAAACATGAGAAAAATATATATACCTTTTATCATTTCCCAACTTTTTATGTCTTGAAGAGAAATTCTACACGGGGACTTGGGGGGAAGGGATCAAGCATTACACCAATCACTACACAAAGATACATTTCAATGGGCCACTTAATTGCTATGAAAGAAATTAACTTCGGCTATGTTTGGGTTAAAATTTAAAAAGTATTTTTGTAATGCACAATAAAAAAATAATTCACTAAGTAAAGAAGAAAAATTATTATTTCTAGAAAAAAATTACTTTTAAATTTTCCTAACTTTAATCTAAATATGCACCTCATTAGTTTAATATGATGTGAAGTGTGAACGCATTAGGGTCTCGTTTTATACATTCGGGTATAAAAGCATAAAACTGAGATATTTGTTGATTCTATCAAATCAGGTCAAAACAAAAGGCAAGTCAGCATGAATGGAGAAAGAAAGAAAAAGAGCCAAAATGCCCTGAAAGATGCTTTGCAAAAACAGACCTCTCTTTTATCTGATGCAACCCTGTTTTTACCTTTTGACATTGACACGACTCATCTTGCATGCTATCTATCTAATGAAACCCAAAAATGTTAAAAGCACGAGCACGATGCCATATCCGTAGTTATCGTCCATGCCGAACTTTAAAATTAGACAAGCTGCATCTACGTCCATCAAGCACTGACCAAGATTTGTTCAACTTATGAACGAATAATTAATATCTACAATTTATTGTTGACACATTCATAAAACAGTATCCTTAGTATTTTTCTGCTCATCAATCACGATGAATTTAAGAAAAAACTAAACATGTTACACATGTTTGTTAATTATATAATTTTATACTTTTGTAACGAAAATCTATTTTTCTTTTTTCATAAGAAGAAAAACAAAATGGGCCTTTTCATATTAGTTTATGAACAAACTCATTATTCCCCCCCCTAAAAATACTGACTAAAATTTTTATCCAAACAAGTCAAACTACATATTTTGAAACACTTTTTTATATAAGATAATTTCAATAGTTGATCACTTTTGATATTTTTTTTTATCACAAATTAAATTCTTCAACTTAGATTTACTCTCTACTTTGTGAAACTATAACAAACGAACAATTACAAAAAATATTGACTTTCATGAAAATAACTTCACTGTAAGATAAGGTTTATCCTTATATTTTGTTTATGATCATGGCAAAAGGTTCAAAGAAAAAAGAAATAGATATATTTAAAATTTCAATGTTTAACAACTTTAAAAGTTATACAAATAGAAATCTCTTATTGATTAACAGTGTAAAAGTTTTTAAGATGACTGTGCATATAGTTATTAAACTCTTGCAAATATTTAGATTTTAAATGCACTTAACAAAAAATTGAAAGATAATTGATTTATTTTAGAGAGAATATTGTAAATTCAAATAAATTTGTTTTCGAATACAAAATTAAATTTTCATATAATATTATAGGGTTAAAAAAATGTAACATGATTTTTTTTTGAAATTTTCTGTTTAAATTGTTGGAATTTAAAGTAATTTTTCTTTCTTTCTTAACTTCGAAGTTATGATCCCCATTTGTCTATAGAAAGAGCATTTTGATAATTTGTTAAGCCCAAATTTTCTATTAAGACCATGTAATTGTTACTTCTTTTTTTCTTTTCTTTTCATGAACTAGGTCCACATGCTAAGGGAATTGTTATTCTTACCCAGCATTTTGCTATTCTCACCCACATGTGGTTTAAATATTTATTTTCTTGCTCTTTGAACGGAAATATATTTCTGAAGTAAGAAAAAAATATAATACGATAAAAAATTAAAGAATGCTAAATAGATATTTATATAATATTAGTATAAGAGTAATGTTATATTTTTCTTTTTAAAAAATTCTTACTAAATATATTTAATGTTTTGAAAATAGAAAACAAGGTCCATAAATCAAGAGATTAATAAGAGAATTTAGAATGATTCAAGGATATCCATGTTATCTAAAAAGGCAGGGACAAGCCAAATTGGGGATGCAACCAATGCTAGTTGTCTTACATCAATTTGTCTGGTGTCTACCGCAAATTAAAGTACCACCATAGTCATAATTTACGCAAAGGAAAACAACATGATGATGATGTTCAATAATTAATTGAGGAAGGAAAAAGCATAGTAACAGATCCGAATTCTAAAAGGAAGAAACATCACCGTTTTGATTGAAATTGTTGCAATCGAATCCACAGCCACACTGGGGGCTCTCGGAGAAGCTGTCGACACTGAAGCCAGCAGAGGCAACACCCACCGAGAATTGGAGGTCATCGCCATTCCGAGTGACCTCCACGATTTTGAGCCACAACACTTCAATCTTCACACTAACACCTTTCAGTTTCGACAACTTGCCCTTGGAGATCACTCCCTTGATGGTGGACTTGTACTTTAGCTCATACGACTCTATGCTGAAGTAGCATGTTCCATTCAAATACGCTGTGAAGTGCCCGTTTTTTTCGTTTAATTCATACCCTGTGGCACCTTTTGGAAGAAGCCCAACTGGGAGATCGTATTTCTCAAGAACGTCGTATGCAGACAATTCCGCAACTAACACATTCAGATACGCCAGAATGCAAAGAAATATGATTGAAGACATCATCTTCATTTTTCTTTGATGCATATGAAATCACTTTCCAGAATATATATATATATATATATATATATATATATATATTCTTAATTTGTTAGCGTATGATATGAAAAATGGGGAGATTGAACTTTAAAGTGTTAAGATCTGTGAGGAACAAATATTAAACGAAACTCGTAAACCAATCAATAACGTGAAATGATATAACTCTTAACTTCAATAGGGAGTGTTTGCTTCACTATTTCCATTTGAAGCTTTTTGTCCCTACATAATAATGTTAATATTCTAATAGTTAATGCGTGCAACTCGCGTAGCACGTGCAAAACTTTTTAAAGTCCACATTTGTGCTTAAAATGGATTGGAATGTGCGAGAAGAGAAGGGGGGAGTACGGAGCTCACATGTAGCCAAAGAAGATTTTTTTGTCCGATATTATAAATGTAAGAATTATAAATGTGTGGAGTATTGTTGGAAAAAAAAAACGCTTATAAAAATATGGATAAAAGAGTATAACACAAACAAACAATGTCACACTAGAAATAACAATAAACCTTTCTGCTTTCACAATAACATCTTAACAAATAATTCAATATCTTAATAAAATTACAACTTTTGCAGACAAACTTAAATAATTTATCATCTTACAAACCACAATCTCTTATTTAAAAGTTACAAAGAATTATAAATACTCTCTCACTCATAAACGGCCCTCACATTTTGAACTGACATGTCTTTTACTTGGTACATGACCATCTCTCTAGGATAAGGTGATTCTTTTCTTCTCAAAAACATCTATTTATTTTTTTGGTGAAACAAAAACATCTATTTAGAGCATCTCTAACCCAAAATCTTTTTTATTTGCTTTTTATACATTATTACTTTGTAGATTCCACTATTAAATTTCATTAAGTTTTACAACTTAAACAACTCTCTCCAATTCATCAACTTAAAAAATTGTACTAAATAAATCCCTTAAACAACCCCACATTCTTACATATTTAATCACGTTAATTTTTATAATAAAAGAATTGCAATATAGTTGGACCCAGAAAAAGATATCAGAACCAGTGCTTATTTAGGCCCTGATACGATACTTTAGGGGTGCTTGATAAGCACAAGCTCCAATGACAGAGTCTTATTAAGCACAAGTACTTAATAAACATAAACAAGATAAGCCACTATTTGAGATGACATTAGGCCATCTCCATCGGCAACCTTTACCCGCTCTTATTAAGATAAGCGCTTATTTTTTGCTGCTACTTCTGCACCTCAAAAATTGCTTCATGTACCTTTGTGGAATGTTTTTTTCCACCTTTTGGATTGGCCATTCGGGAAGCCGAAAGATGTAGCTAATCCAGAATAAAATTTACATTCTGAATTGGTCAATCCAAAAGCCGAAATAGGGTGCAAGAAGAAGCAAGTTTTGGGTGCTGGTAGCAACGGCCTTATTTTTTTCAACCATTAGAGGCTTAGCTTGTTAAGCACTAGTACCGACTACAGAGTAAATATAACTTTCTAGTGCTTGTTTTCCTGAAGTGTACACAGTATTCAATTGAAGATTTGAAGTAGACTGGAAAAAGGTCGAACCAAAAGTTTATTGAAATCAAATGTATAGATATGAAATGATATTTCAATGATTGAAGAGGTTTTGAATAAAAATGTCGTAACTTGTGAGAAGATCTCCAGACGTGTGTGTGTGTGTGTGTGTTTCTGTTTGAGATAAGAAAGGAAATCCGTAACAAAGTACAACCTATGAAGAAATGGCCATGAATCGTGCAAATTGAAACTGAAATCAGCAAGCGAATTACATCAGAAGATATGATCATATGAAGAATACCTCTAAGAAGGGTGCTATCTAAATTTTAAAGATTCAAATAATTTTGCCTGCATGGATTTGGTTTTGTCCCCCATGATTTTGTATTGGCCTTTCTCTCTTTTGGTTTTTAATGAAATCTTCTTTGTGAGCTTTGTTAATCAATTTTGCTGGAATGTCATCCTAGTTGGGATCACCAACATTTCTGATTTCTAACCCACCTTAGCTTATTTTAAAAAACAAAATACTAGCAAAGCAAACATTGAACAACCAATTTCATTTTTTTTTTCGTTTAAAAGGGGGAAATGGGTTCTTCTAAGATTATAGATGTCTCTTTTTCTAGAACGACTCTAGACGAAGAATTGCTACTAAAAAGAAACTTTCCAATTCAACTTAGTCTCAAGGAGAACTTAAGATACTTACGGTGAATTAATAGGGAAATGCCCTCACAGCCGTTTGATATATAATTTTGAATAAATCATCACTTTGGTGCGGTGGGTATTATCTTTTTTCCTAAATAGTCCTTAAAGTAATAAAATCATAAAAGTGATCTTTAAAGTATGAAATATCCACCAATTCAATCTCTAAATTGTTAATTTTACTAATTTGAGGGACTAATTTAAAGGATTTCTCAATAATCAAGAAACTAAGGAGCATAATTTCTAATACTTAAAGAATTACTTATAGTATAATTTTTTTTTACTTTAGGGATTATTTAGGAGAGACAGCAATACTTTAATGATAAAATTGATGGTTTATAGTATCATTTAAAAAGCCAACCATCCAGAAGTATGGTATGGCCAACCTGTACTTGGCTATATCAACTCAAGTTTTAACATTTAGTCGATAGGGTCTATTTTGACACAATTTATAATTTTAGTCAATTTAAAATAATATATTGTGCCGTTAGATTTTATATATCTAATTCAATCTTAACTGTAGACATTTATATCAAATCTATCATTTTTAATCTCTTTATAAATTAAGCAGCAGCACCACAAGATGGCAGTTGAACACATACTGAAAAGACAGATGGTAAATCAAGATCAGTAGAAGTGCCACTCTGTTTAAAAATAGCATTGAACACAGCACAGACAACTAACTCTCAACAACAAAGACAAGACAATAGAGAAAATATTAAAACAGCTGCCCCCTAGTGTGCAATTAGTGTATGCTGCAATTTCGTGAGCTGCATACTTCAATATGGCTCAGCTTGCAATTTGGTGTCCTGTATATTCAACTCTGGCTTGTGCAGCTAATATTCAATACTATATGCAATGGTTTAATTAATAGTTAAGCAATTTCAGTTTGCATCACATCACAACAATCGCAAATTGGGTTTCAATTGGCTTGGTATTTATTTTGTTCAACAGCTCAAGAGCTTCTCTAATTCAATTTAGCTCAAGGATTTCTATATAATATTTATATTGTGCGTTGGGTTTATCGGTTTCTTTTCAAAATTGGTGTCTTTTATAGACCTTCATACGATCCCGAGTAAAAACCTACCATCGTGACAACAGGATTGAAAAAGTAACTTCATTTCAATTTCACAACCCAAGGATTAAGGCTATCAATCATGTTTTATAAAGCTCTGAGTGTGGATCAATGTCCCTTTAATAATCTCAACCCTCATCTATTATTGGTCAAATTTGAAGAAGCAATAGGTTAGAACATGATAAATTTTTCATTTTTCTGATAAAAAAAGGTTTACAGCTAAACAATGTGGTACAATACAGGGCTAAGGCTGATTAACAAAGACACAAATGTCAAGGAAATGATTATGATATTTCGAAAAATTTGAGGTAATTTAACAGGAGTTCTAGCCCTCTGGACCTAGATAAATGAAAGT
The DNA here is from genome assembly GCA_007407185.1 of Glycine tomentella. Lineage (NCBI taxonomy): Eukaryota > Viridiplantae > Streptophyta > Magnoliopsida > Fabales > Fabaceae > Glycine > Glycine tomentella. The sequence goes on from PYAF01004467.1 coordinate 123,734, forward strand.
AGAATGATCACCAGCTCAGGAAAAGCAAGCATCATGTTACACATTAAAGACATTTTAGCAAACAGGAGGGGCACAGTTCATAACAGATACAATAAAATGATATGAAAGTATTTAAATCAAATCCAAAAAACAAGAGCATAAGAATTATACATTTCAAACAAATATGTTGGAAAATATAAAATGCATTTGGAAGACAGTGATAGCCTGGCCTAAACCAAATAATTTTATCAACAACTCACTCTTAAATAATTCATAATCAAAATGGAACTAGAGACAACAAAATTAAAACAAGAGGAAGTACCTTACATACAGCTCTAAGCTTAATCAGCTAACATCCCTAAGTCTTTTTATCAATGTATCCAGTGATTTCCTTTTTGGATTCTGCCTGGCCCCACGACTACCAAAGGTTCCAAAGAGCCGATCAGAAGGATCCCTCAACTTTTCTGAAACAATCACCACTTTCTTGTGGTCCAAAGTATTGTAGCTCCTCTCCCTGATCACTGGATTCAAGAAATTCTCTGGATGATTGCTTAACAGCAAATTAATCAGTTGTTTTGAGCTGGCAAGTGATGCTTTCAGAACATCAACATCCCCATCAGAGAAAAGGGAAGCCTGATTATCAGCAAATGACTCGAAGAGCCGGATGTCTACTTCAATTCCAGTAATAGCATTCACATTAAACCTCTTGACAGAATCACTAACTAAAGTCCCAACTATCTTCTCCGATATGTGAGCGAAAACCTCCTGTAATACTCTCTTAAGGACTTGAGATGGCAATATCTGTTGAGCAGTTGAAACCAAAATTTCCAAATAAATTATGACCTCGTTTACATATTCATTTCCACTCTGAGGTGCCTCGTCACACATCCAATTTACATTCTCGATCAATGTCATGAATCCATCAACCTTGGCTTTGAGTAGCCCAGAGAGCATCTCTTCTGCAGCATCACGGGCTTTTCTAAGAGGGAACTGCCTTCTGCTTCTCTCCACCATTCTCAAGGGAACACCTGAAAGCTGTGCAGCATGGCGAAAGAAAAAATCACAAGCACGCTCCAAGACAGCCATATTCGCTGCCATTTGCATTGCCTGGGAAACCCCATTAATCGAATTATTGATAAGCTTCACTAAAGCTTCGTCCAAAACCTCGCTCAAAAGCCTGTCTAAATATTTCTTGACAACTTCATAGAACTCAAGCTGCCCGCCATACGACATGAAACTCACAGAATCCTCAATGAAAGACCGCACAATGCGACAACAATCCGGCACAGTGGATGAAAATGGCGCCACATAGGGAAAGGCTGGTATGATATCTGAAGTCTGTATCTGGAAAGAAAGCACATGCATGGAATACTCATACTCCTTTTTCATCAACATCTGCTCAAAGTTATCAGCCACAACCGCCTCCGCAATCTGCTTCCTACAGTCAGACAAAAGCAGCTCATGGTACTTATCCCTATGTTTGTTCAAAACATCAAGCAACGCATCAATGGGGTACCCATATCTCCGCAGTGTCACTCCTAACAGACTCACATAATCCTTAATAAGCAATAAATGATTAGCAGTTTGCATTCTGGAGAACTGATCCTCCAACACAGAACACATTTTACTAACAGCAATATCCCAAAGGTTCTCAACTTCCATTTTCGAAATCAACCCACCCCCGGTCCTCAATACGCGATCCTCCACCACGAAGAACCCAGCAATCTGCGCAAAGAACGTTTGATGCGACTCCAGAAAAGGAGTCATAGACGAAACCTGAAAGTCCGAAGTCAACTGAAGCTTCCGGTTCTCAAAATAATACTGCTTAAACCGATCCTCTAACCCTAAAGTCTGGTGAATATGATATGCTCTATACAGAGAAGTCAAATCAAACCCGGTGGTTCCACCGCCGTCTTCTCCGATCCCGCCGGCTACGATTCCGTCTTCTTCCTCTTCCTCCAATGCATAAATACAGTCCCTCACGCTGAGCCTACTCTGTTCCTCCGCTTGGCGCTGCTTAATTCTTAGATCCTCTTCTCTCTGCCTCGCTGCCGAGGCTTGACCTATCGCCAATTGACCTAAATTGCGACTCACGACACGGATCTCCACCAACCAGTCACCGAACTCCTTGTTCACCTTCCTCTCGATGTAGGACCGAATCTCCGGAATCTTCTTCTCCAGCATCCGCCTCAGCGTGGACGACGCCGTTTGGTCCAAGTACTCGCGCTCGATCGCATCGACGCACTTGAGCGCCATGTAGAAGTTGTCGTCAGAGAGGTGGCGGTTCGCGCGTGTGCAGACCTCCATGAGCTTGACGCACGTGCGGACGGAGTCGATGGCGAGGTTGACGTTCTTGGAGACGTTGCGCGTCTCGACGAAGGCGTCGAGCGACGAGAGGAGCGGGCACGCGACGTGCTGGAGGCGGGAGTTGGAGTCGGAGAGGGAGGACTTGAGCGAATCGACGTCGGAAAGGAGGGATCGGAGGTCATCGACGGCGAGGATGAAGTCCTGGTAGTGAGCCTTGCACACCTCTTCGATCTCCGACTCTTTCGACCGCGCAAAGTGGCGGAGGTGGTGGTGGAGCGTCTCCGGCTTGCCGGAGGCGAAGGCCTTGCGAATGAAGGGACCTAGGTCCTCGTTGTTGCAAATGGCGGAGGAGAGGAGGAGCTGGTCGAGTTTGTCGGCGGAGTCATCGCCATTCGCCGGAACCACTTTCCGGCGCGGGGGTTTGGAGGAGAGCATCGTCGTCTATACGCGCCCTGACAAGAGGAGAAAATTTAGGAATTCAGAAAATTTTCGGAGACGCCGTCAGAGTCGTCGGAAGTCATTAGTTTTGGGTATTGCATAATCTTCTCAGGGTATTTTGGTAATTTAATAGAAAAATGAAAATATTTATTTCAGACCTCGTATATGAATGATTATTGAATAATAAAAAGTCGCTTTATAGATTGTAGAACTACATGTGGTGGGTGCATCAACTATTCAACTATAACCTAAAATATATAATTCTAACTTGCCTGATTTTTTTGTGTTGGGACTCTCTTTTGTTATTGCTTGTTTTGTTATTGTTTGTAAGTGATAATTATGCTAAATAACATGAAAAATAAGGGTGGAAACAGGTAAGTAATTAGGCATGAACTTGTCTAAATTAAAAATATAAAATTTGATTTAACCTATTTATTTGTCATAAAAATTTTTTTTAGATTTGGCATTCGAGTCTATTAAAAAGTTTATTTTACAATAAATATTATATGTAAAGAAAAGCTAATGACTATACAATGAAACTATGAAAATTTGTATAGTACTTTTTAAAATTTAATACAAAGAAAGACGCATACAAGTCCCTTTTACTTTGTGCATGAAAAACATAAGTTAAAATTAATTAGAGCACTCTAATATGAGATTAAAATTCACTAATCATAACAATCAAAGTAAGAATTATAATCGAAACACTTTAAGTATTCAACAAAGTATTGTAAACAAAATAAGCAAGTTAAGTAAACTATCATAAGTTATATCCTAACAACCCTTATCACTCCTCCTCAAGTTGGAGCATGGAGGGAAGAATTGCCTAACTTACAAACCATGGACTGAAACACCGATTTGCTCAAAGCTTTAGTAGACACATCAGCCAATTGGTTTTCTGATCGAACATACGAGGTGGTTATAGTACAATCCAAAATGTGATCCTGGATGAAATGATAGTCCAATTCTATATGCTTAGTGCGTTAATGAAAAATCAGATTAGCTGCAATATGAAGAACAACTTGATTATCACAAAACAATTGCATATGAGCGTTGTGATCAATCCCCAAAGAGTGAAGAAAAGACTTGAGCCAGACCAACTCATAAGTGGTAGTTGCCATGGAGCGGTATTTAGCCTCCGCAGAAGAACGGGACACAATAACTTGTTTCTTGGTTTTCCAAGAGATGGGAGAATCGCCCAACATAACAAAAAATCCAGTAGTGGAACGCCTGGTGATGGGGCAACTTGCCCAGTCTAAGTCACAAAATGCACAGATAGACAACGAAGAAGAAGACTTCAGTAGGAGACCTGGACTAGGATTTAGCTTAACATAACGGAGAACCCAAATAGTTGTCTCAAAGTGTTGTTGTTGAGGTTGATGCATAAATTGTGAAAGGGTATCCACCTTCTACCAAAGGACGGAAGGTGATGAATTTAGCTTCATCCACTGTGTTTGTGTCTAGAGATGTTATATTTTATGATAATGAGTTTCCATTAGCACAATGTTCTTCACTGTCAAATGATATAACACCGAAGCAATCTTTGCTAACTGCACCTGAATTTATTCCGAATGTTTTGATTGATTCGTTAGGGGGATTTCCTGTTGTCTCCTCACCTGTATGTGCTTAAGAGCCTCAAGAGTCACCCTCTACTTCTCCTAATTTTGTTGACTCTCGTGAGGTGCTTATGCCTATTCCTTCCACCTCTACAAGTGTTACTTCTCGTCATGCTCGCAATCGTCAAGCTCTATTTCATCTCAAAGACTACAAATGTTACTTTTTGAACACATACATGTCTTCCTCAATGCCTCATCTTGACACAATTTCAGGTACTCCTTATCCAATTTCTAAGTATGTTTCTTGTTACATATTCTCACCCAACCATCGAGCCTTCCTTGCAGTTATTAATGTCGGTAAGGAGCCTCATAATCTTAAAGAAGCATTGGTTGATAGTCGTTGGGTTGAGGTTAAGCAAAATGAAATTTCAGCTTTGGAAGAAAACAACACTTGGTGTGTTACTGATCTCCCTCAAGGCAGACAAGCCTTACCATGTCAATGGATCTACCGCATTAAATACAACTCAGATGGTTATGTGGAACGATACAAGGCCATATTGGTTGTTAGAGGTAATCATCAAGTTGACGGAGAGGACTATCATGAGACATTTGCACTAGTGGCTAAAATGGTTAGTGTTAGAACCTTGCTTGCAGTTGCAACTGTGAAGGGTTGGGAACTTCATCAAATGGATGTTCACAATGCATTTCTTCATGGTGATTTGGTTGAAAAAGTGTATATGAGACTTCCTCCAAGTTTCTCTCGTAGTCATGGCCACAAGGTGTGTCGTCTTCAAAAATCCTTGTATGGTTTTGGGCAATCTAGAGTTGATTATATGCTCTTTACATTTGCTCGGGGGTCTCTATTTGTTGTTATTCTTATTTATGTTAATGATTTAGTGATTGCTCGCAGCAACTCCAAGGCTTGTCAAACCGTTAAGGATTATTTAAATTCTGAATTTAAGATTAAAGATCTTGGCCATCTTAGAATGTGGGTTTGGATCTAACTCAACCCCAAAAGCTGGTTTATAGGGTGAGGGTTGTTCTCCACTTATATACTCTGACTTGGCACGATCTCTGGCCGATGTGGGACTTGGGTTATTTTCAATACACCCCTCACGCCAAGCACTTTTTGAGCTTGGTGCGTGGATAATATGGTGGATGGCCCAATAATGGATCTAGGATAGACTCTGATATCATCTTAGAATGTGGGTTTAGACCTAACTCAACCTCAAAAGTTAGCTTATAGGGTGAGGGTTGTTCTCCACTTATATACTCTTACTTGACATTATCTCTAGCCGATGTGAGACTTGGGTTATTCCCGATAATGTCAAATACTAAAATAAATAAGAAATAAGAACAAAGACAAGTTAAATACAAAGAAGAAAAATTAATTCCCAAGCCATCTTTTAAACATGAAGTAATGAGCCGACACATCATCAAATCTTCAATGTGATTTCTTGAAGTTGTTCATTCACCTTCATTTTGAGGAGAAAAATGTTATTAGAATATAAATTATTTTTACAAAACACTTTAAACCAATTTAGAAAAGTTGAAGAAACATTTTTTAAACAAAAATGTCTCAACATCTTACTTATATTTTCAAATAAGTCGTAATCATTTTATGAGATTTTCTAAGTGATTTTTTCAAGCGGTTGATCATCCACCTTCATAATGAGAAAAAATGTTATTATAAAAATAATATATTACTTTTAAGTTTTAATATATATATACACACATACATATATTAAATAGACCAGCTTAACAAATCTAACAAGTTTTTTTTTGAAGTTTGGGTCAGACCTTTTTTATTTAAATAGACTTTTCAAAAAGCTTGAGTTTGACCTTTATAGTAAATAAGTAAGGCCAGACTAGACCTTAAATAGGTCAGACTAAAGATTCTTGATAGATGGTATAATTTATTTTCATCGCTAATGACAAATGATTGACTCAATCATAAAGGCCGAACCAATGAAAGATAAATATAGCTTTTATTTTACCCATTCAATACCTTACAAAAAAAAAATCATACTTTTTGGAATAAGACAAGGTTTAAAATCAAATGAACATTTGTCTTGTCTGAATGTTATGTATAATTAATATTATTTGTTTAGATAATTAATAAAATATTTTATTAATAGTCTTATTATTGTATAAGAAAAAGTCTTATTATGACATCAAAGAATAAGAATTATGAATATACTTTTGGGGTTTTTTTTTTCTTTCATGGTATTTATTGGTAATTTTTTCTCTCTATCTCCTTACTTTTCATTTCCACCTCATATGGAATGTATATTCACACCAATGACACATTGTTAAGTTGATACGCATGTGGCGTTCTTCGAAATAATAATCAAATGTATCAATGACAGATAATTGAATACAGTGTGTCATAAGTGATGATGGTTCATGAGCCATCTGATTGAGCTGACAGCGTATTTCATCATACGATACAATGGAAAAAAATCCGCGTGAGTTTGTGTAAGAAATCTTTATTTTGAAAAAAATGGTGTGTTTTTTTTTTTTTACTTTCATTTGATTAAAAGAACACTATATCATTGAGATTTATTTTTTAGCTTCAAAAGTTTTTATATTAATTGGTAAAAAATATATTTTCAAATGGTTAAATAAGACAAAAGATAAATTATCCAACACATCGGTCAAAATAAAAATAGAAAAAAAATCATAAACAAAACAACTCTTAAAGATATTATATCATGTTACAAGGTGAAATTTAATCTATTGCAATATGTTAATAACACAATTTTCATTGGTGAGAAATGTTGTTGTCATGAAAAGCATTCTTATATGCTTTAAATCTCCTAGAATAAATATGAACTTCTTTAAAAGTAGATTTGGAGGCATGGGGTGGAATCACAAGTTGTTGAAAGGTATGCAAATATGTTAAATTGTAGATTATATCCTTGTCATTTGTCTATATTGGCATGCTGATTGGGTAAATTATAGGAGGGAGGAGACATGAGAGTCAATTATAAACAAATTCAACAAGAAACTAATTGTTTGAAAGCATAAGATATTGTCTCTAGTTGGTCAAGTTCGTCTAATAAACTCAATGTTATCTTATCTCGTGTTGTTTTATTTATCTTTTTTTTTCAAAATGCCAAAGGTGATTGCGAGGAAGGTGAAGAGTATTCAAATAAAAATTTTGTGGGGAGGCGAAGATGATAGTGAGAAAGTTAATTGGGTAAGTTGGAAGAAAGTTTGTAGTCCAAATGAACATGGTGGATTGAGAATTAAAGACATTAGCACCTATAATGATGTTTTATTGGCTATGGAAATGAAGTTTATTCTTTCAAAAAGACAATCTTTAGAGCAAAATGATGAAGACAAAGTATGGTGGATGAAAATGTTTATTTGGCAAGTATGTGCAAGCTAATGTCTCAACTTGGTGGAGTAATGGTTGATTAGCATATTAGGGTTTGAACAACACAAAATGGTTTGACAAAAATGGTAGGGTTGGAATGTAGGGAGTGAGGGAATTGTAGATTTTAGATTGATGTGTGGTTGAAGAAAGCAAACCTAGATACTTCATATCCTATATTGTTTTTAAATTATAAGCAACAACATTGACTGTTAGTAAATATGAGAAGTGAGAAATAAATGTGTGGCATTCAAACTTTAAATGGAGTAAAAAAAGGATTTGAGTGACAAACGCAGGTGGTTGAAAATTTTGAGAGTAAATAGGTGAACATAGTAGTTCACAAAGAGTTTAAGGATGCTTGGGTTTGGAGGGAAGATTATAAAGGGATTTTTTTTCTATAAATCTAACATATAAAAATGCTACATAAGTATAAGTAGGGTCCTAACATAATGAGGCATTTGCTAGATCACGGAAGATGAAAATTCATCCAAATGGTACTTTTCAGATGAGATATTGGGGCTTTGGAATGTAAGTGATTCTAAGGGATCGATGACCCTTGTACCCCATTTTTCTCTTCCTTAATAAAATCTACCTTATCAATAAAAAAAACTAATAATACCATTTAATCAATGAACTTGAAGAACAACAATACTATAGATATTCAAGTTAGGCATCAATAATAAAGAATTTTTGATTTTTTATTTGACATTAAAGTTATAGATATATAAGTTTAATATTATTTCTTTAGACCAACAAGTTGTTGGTTCGAGTGATATTGGACTCAATTATCTTAAACAAGACGTCGTATTTGAGTCTTATAGATAAAAAAAATTAAATTGAAAAAAGAGAACTCATTAAAGATGAATAATTAATTTTTTTGACAAAAATTAATCATCAACAATACCAACAGGTATTCCATACTAATAACACGACAACAAAATAATTTATTTAATAATATATTAAATAAATAAGGATACAAGATACCTATTGGGTAGCGATTAACCAGACTAACACCTATTTTATACAAATTTTCACATAAATATTAATTAACAATTATATTAAAATCTTTTTAGTACATAATTATATTTATCATCACGACTATTTTATGAGAACATGTTAAGTTTAGATTTAATTACATGCTTAAATAAAAAATAAAATAAAAAGCATTTATATTCAATAAGAAACATGAAGTGTTGCTACAAAATCTATTTACATACCACAAAACTATATTATATTATTGATAATTTAATATTTGATAATTGATAAAAAAATATATGTGCAATTTTTTTCATATATTTTTTTAACAATTTACATAATAGAAAAGTGTCAAATAAAATAAAAATAAGTAATAACTAATAATATATACCAAAGACAATAAAATATAAATGTATAAAAAAAAAAATTTAATTGTATAAATAGCATTTCTCAAAACATCCCCTCATAACTGTACAAAAAGAAAAAAAATACCCTTCATAGGCACTGTTGTTTCACTAAACGGGCCGTGGATGTGACCCGAGTTGAGTCCGTTTTTTATTTCCTCTTCTGGGTATTAGAAGGGACTAAAAGCCCGACTCCGGTTTTTAATTGTGGGAAAATTTGTCAAATAAATTCATCTAACCCTAAACAAAACCCTAGCACACTTTTATCGCTTGGTGGCAGCAGCAGCGGCGGCCGCGGCAAGCAACTCCATCCGCAATGGTATGTTTCGCTTCAACGGCGTCCCCATCCCTCATCCTTCGAGAGTTGATCTGACTGAGTTTTGAACTGAATCGCAGGGAATCGATTTGAAGGCAGGAGGTAAGTCCAAGAAGACAAAGCGAACCGCCCCCAAATCCGATGATATCTACCTCAAGCTTCTCGTCAAGGTACCTTTCTTCTAAATATCGCGCATCACTCTGAATGAATGAATTAGAGATTGATATTTGACATGTTCGTTCTGTTTTCAGCTGTACCGTTTTCTTGTTCGGAGGACTGGGAGTAACTTCAATGCTGTTGTCCTCAAGCGCCTTTTCATGAGCAAGGTCAACAAGCCCCCGCTATCCCTCTCTAGATTGATCCGTTACACGAAGGGAAAGGTACCTACCTGTCTCTTTACTTCAATATCATTAACTTTTGGCATTTGAGATGATAAAGAATATAGTCATTGATGTTTTTGCTTTGGATTTAATTCATTAGGAGGATAAGATAGCTGTGGTTGTTGGTGCCGTGACCGATGACATTAGGGTTTATGAAGTCCCTGCTCTGAAGGTAGCTGCCTTGAGGTTCACTGAAACTGCCAGAGCTAGAATTGAGAAGGCTGGTGGGGAGTGCCTCACCTTTGATCAACTGGCTCTTAGAGCTCCACTTGGCCAAAACACGGTATGGTTTTTGTCACTTTATATATATATATATATATATATATATATATATATATATATATATATATATATAAACTTCTCTATAAACACATAAGAGAAAAGATGAGTAGCTAAAATTAATTCATTAGAAATTTAAAAGTTTACCCCAAAGGGCCTTAGGCTCCTCAGGTTGTAACTTACGAGTTGTTATGTGAACAAAACATAACAATGACTCTGGCTAACGAACTTCATGTCACTATATGTTATCTTGTTGTAAAGGTTATGTTGACTTTTAGCTTTGACTTTTTTTTTTGTCTGAACAAGTAGCAATTTTTGTGTTTTCTCGTCTCCTGCAAGCAGGTTTTCCTCTGTATAGCCATTTGTGTACTTCACCCTTGTAATGAGTTACTTTGTTCATACATACTGGATAATCATGATGGTTGTGCTGGCTTATTGGCTGGTCCTTTATCTTTGTGGTAGTGAAATTCAACTGGATGATTAATGTATACCAAGTCTAGAATTTCTCTGTCTTAATCGTGTTCATGTGGACCAAGGACAAGGATGTTGCATAATTTTCCTTGTCAGCAAATGTTCTTATATAACTTCATGCTAAAACTATTCTACTTTCTGTTTCTAACTTGCAATTTGGTTCGTCCACTTTCCCGCCATTCTAGTGTTGTAAGTGTTGATCAACTTAAAGTGTTAAAAATTGCAAAGGCTAGAAATGGCAATTAACTAAATGTAGATCCACTTTCATGACAACTAGACCCACAAACAAAATTATGCATCTTCCTTGTTGTTTGTGGTTCTAGTTGTCTTGCTATTCTATGTTGTTGCAGGAGGAAGAAGAAAATAATAATGCAAGGTCTGCCTTTTACCTGCAGTAGGCAAAGTGTTAAAAATGACGTGTCTCTATAGCATGACATTTGTTTTGGAATGATGTTTCAGGTTCTTCTTAGAGGTCCCAAGAATGCGCGGGAGGCTGTCAAGCACTTTGGACCAGCTCCTGGTGTGCCCCATAGCCACACCAAGCCCTATGTCCGTGCAAAGGGAAGGAAATTTGAGCGGGCTAGAGGAAGAAGAAATAGCAGAGGCTTTAGAGTTTGAGTTCTGGAGCTCAAACATAAAGGACTTTTCCTTTTAACTTTTGATAATTATGTATTGTTTTCTTGTGTTTTGGAACAATCTGTTAATTTAGTTTTATTTTTCCTTCTCTAAGGGAAAAAAAATTGAAACGCTTTCCCCCCGGGACAATTTTGTTCTAGCACAAACTACTTTCGAGAGGATAAAAGAGTAGCTATTGGTCTACTTTAGTTGTGATTTTGCCAAGTTTTCTTCTATTTTTTTTATTTATTTTTAATCTCTGTATATTCCTGTTTTGTTATGTGTTGCTATGGAGGACCAGAGAGGGGAGTGTCCGTTTTATTAGAGTGGGATTGAATTATTTAATGAATTGTCACCCCCTTATATCCTGTATTCTGTTATGGGTGCCCATTACAAACCTCAAACTGGTATTTTGTATTCTCATTATGGATGGAATGAAGGATAATATGATTAATATTAGGGAAGTTGGTTCCATTTAACGTTAGTCTTTTATATAATGTGATCAATTAAGTTTTTAATATAATTAATATTAGGGAAGGTGCTTAAATTTCATGTCTGATCGAGTCAAACATGGTTTGCTTCTCAAGAACGATATTTGTAGAAATGAAATAACAATAAAGTCAAATTTTATTAGAATGTGTTCTATTCTGTTTGATATTCATTTTTTTTTTCATTTTAAAGTATCTAATAAGGTGGCAAATTTATTATTTAATCTATTTTATTGACTCATTGTTGCTTGTTATGTCTACAATAGCATGGTCAATCAAGACAGTTTTCGTTTAGTGTGTTTCGGGGCCTCAAATTGAAAGTATGAGACCATCAACCCAACTATTTCCTTTCGTTTTTTCCTGCATTATTGTTGTCATTTTAAGCTCATTCTATTGTACCAAATTATAATTGCTAGTGTCAATCGCCACCACCACATTAACGAGTACTGACGATGATATAGAGACCGAAAGAAATCTACCACTTGGGAGTTAGGATTGATTCAGCCGTGGCATCATGGAAGGAGAGGTTGTTGGGATGAGTTTTAAAACTCTGGTAGAAGAAATTTTGTTGGTTTTCCGAAAGGCATAAGTTGAAAAACTTAGTGTTCCACAAAATCTTTCTTATGATGAAAGATGAAAATTTTACTTTTTTGAATTTAATTTTTCTTTTACTACATTATAAACATCAATTTATTCTTTATTAAATCATGTGATAAATAATTAAATTAATCGATAAAAATATGTATAATTCTTTGATTTTTAGAAAAATTATCTAAAGATTCTAAGAAATATGATTCTCACTATTCTTGATTTTCCAACATGAAAAATTGCTTTCCTATCAAACGATCCCTTAGTTAAATCAACATCAACATCAACAGCATCTTTAACCAAAATTAATTGGGGTCGGTGGTAGATGAACCCAATGATAAATCGAAAATAGAACAAAAGAGAGAAACAAAGTTAAAATAAAAGAATGGTGAGAGGAGAAAAGAAAAGAAGAAGAAAAGAATTAAAACAAGGAAACAACTGGAACATAGACTACTAAAGGGTTTAACCCTCCACCAGACTTATAGCTTTTCTCCACTCCGT
>PYAF01004467.1:138436-161551 GCA_007407185.1 Glycine tomentella
TAATAAATATTAACTAAGTTAAATTTATATTGAGTATTTAAATATATGCATTTTTCTTAAATATTATTCTAGATAAATTATATTTTTTATACATTAATATTTATTAGTAAAATAAAAAAATTAAAACAAAAAACAGTTATTTTTTTAAAAAAAATTGTAAGCAAAAAATAGAAAAACAATTTTAAAAAAACTAAAAGAAAAAACAAAAAAATAAACACACTTTAGAAATCGATTCTTTGAAAACTAATTTTTAAAGTGCATTCTTTTTAAAAAAAAATTGTGCAAGTAAGAAATCGGTTTGAGCGAAAACTATTTCTCACCTTGCACAATCTTTTGTATCATCTATGTAAATATTTTTTCACATGTATTATGTGGACAAATATATTTTTCTTTTGTATTTTTTGTGTGAAAAATTCGTTTCTATTATATAAATAGGATGAAAAAATCAATAATAACATAAACACATTTTCATTATTCAAGTAACGAAAACAAATTTTAAAGGGGCAATTTGGGAGTACAGTTAAAAGGCATCCACCTGGTTTGTGCCAATAGTAATATCCCACTCTATTCCTTAAAGTTCGAATTTACTGCTTGTCTAGGCCATTGAGATGTGGCGTTTGGATATAGAGGCCCAAATTAACAGGCCCAACGACAATGCAGCCTGGTAAAAAAGGCGTATTGATATTCTTTTAATCTCATAATGATAATACTTTATTAGCGATTGTTATTATTTTTAGAAAGAAAAAAAAAAGTAATACATTGACGTTATCAGGTAAATTTTTTGATTGTTACGATAATTACCTTATAAATTATACTAATGATGGTTGATGATTTATGATTAGATAATTTAATAAAAATATTTTATATTATTATTATATATATACATTAATTTTTTTTGTTAACATGATTGTGATATTTTTTTAAAGAGAAATTGAGTTATACACTAAATAGTGAACAACAATTTCACAATAATAAATTACTATGTATAAGTTATTTTATGTTAAAAATTATACTAATGATGATTTTTTTATTAATTGACAATATAAATATTTTTAAAATTATGAATGTTTCTAAATTGATAACAAAATGGTAATCCTAATATATAAGATTTAAGTTTCCAATTTATGCCTCTTTGGCAGGGATCATTAAGCCTTTTATCTTCTAAAATTTTCTTTAATTTATAAATGATAATATACTCTTTTTACCATAAAAAAACTCTTAAATGTTTTGTCTCAAATTGAAATTTGATAGATTTAAATTTTGAAACTAACTTAATTAAGATTCCATGAGTCAAGTCAATTTATTGAGATTATTTTTTATTCTCACTATTCATTTCTTGAAAGAGTGAGATGGTATAAGCTAAATTAGTAAAACAAGATAAATTATCATGATCCTAAAAAGAAGAAGATGTGCATTGAAAATACTTTCTTCAATTGTCAATACAATATCTTTTTATTTCAAGCATTATAATAGTTCATAGTAAAACTATAGTGAGAATGGAATAATTAAAAAGAGTAATAATACAAAATTTATCATTTATTTGAAATACTCTAGCAATACTTATCGTTTACTTCTATCTCTCTATTTCTATTGCATCATAACCCATATATACATGTGTTAAATAGGTTCTTGAATGTCCAAAAAAAAAAATTCCTAATTGAAATGACTTTTTTTTCAATTAGGAGATGCTTCTAACTTTCTATTCCGAATAAGCCACCGAAACACAAGCAATAGGGTGAGGTGGGGGATCTCTCTGCCTGAATAATGAGTCGTGTTACAAACACATTCGCGGAGACCAGGATTCCGATAGATAAGTGCAGCATCTTTACCTAAATAATTTTGGAATCGGAATCTAAAAAGCCTCTCACTTGACATTTCCTCCGTTGCTTTTTCACTTTACATTGTGTTTTTTTATACTTTCTCCTCCAAATTCTAATGCATATATATTTTTGTTAAACGATACATGTATAAGTTTGGTTTCTTTCTGGAATCTCAAAATTATATAAAAAATTAAAGTTCTTTTTGCAGTAAATTAGGACTTTCCTACCGAACGGTGCACTGAATCATAAAGAAAACTGTATATAGCCAGGCCAACTTGAGTGGCAAGTGGCAACGATGTATTTTATGTTTGTATATAGTGACAATCTGCTGCACTGTTGTATTCCCAAAGATTCTGATCTGATCCCATTGGATTGGATGATCTTTCTATATGTTATTGTTGCTAACTGGCAGAATAATTTACTAGAATTTGGCTTTATAATTTGGAACCAGTTTTTTGTTTAAAATTCTCGATTTATCTGTCTTCATTTACAAACAATACAGATTGCACTGAATTTTGCCTGTACCAAATATCCCATTTCTGTACCGAGTGGGGTTTGACAAATTTTCACTAAAGAAACTCTGTAAGGCGGAAAGAAGAGAAGTTTCTTGTTGAAGCCACGCCAAAAACTTTATAATTATCATAAAATGAGGTATGCTCGTATATAAAAAGGGTGAGGGTACTAATAGGATTGGATATATTAGTGCATGCTTGATTTGCAGTTAAAAATATTATGGTATGCATTACAATGTAAATCCAACAGATAAAATAAAAATAAATATAAAATCAAGGATCTTGATAATGATAAGTTGACAAAATAACTTTTGCTTCAAACATAATTTTGCAATGAATTCCTAAACATCTTAGTCTTCTAGAATAAAAATATTATGGTATGTGTTACAATGTAAATCCAACAGATAAAATTAAAATAAATATAAAATCAAGGATCCTGATAAGTTGACAAAATAACTATTGCTTCAAACATAATTTTGCAATGAATTCCAAAACATGCTTTTAGTCTTCTAGAATGTGATAATCTAAGGTTTGAATCTCCTTCAAGAGAAATATCTACATTTATTATTTTATCGTACCTCTATCATGATTGTCTTGAAAATAAAATTTGCACGAAAAAAAAGACAGGAGTTTTATTAAAGCTGAATTCATATGTAACAGTTAATTAATATTGGATAATGTATAACCTATTTCGTTGCAAAATGTACAGGGATTGAAGGTAATTCATTTTCAATCAAACCCACTTGAATTGAATGGGACAATTGCCTTATCTCACACCACCACTTAGCTTCACTGCGTCTCTTGTATGCAGCAAGAGGCACACAATATATTTAACAAGGATTAGCACACATCGATATTTTGAAAATAAAATTATGGTGCAGCATTATTGTTGGGTTTGGAATGAACAATTGGATTAACACTACTCATGCTTCGTTATCCATAGTTAACTACATGTTGTTTGAAAACAATCAAATTGATTGAAGACTTTTGGAAATTGCCCACTCAGTTGCGGTTTTCTAGCAAATACGCCATCCAACAAGTTGTGTCACGTGTGTGCTCCTTTCTTTCTCTGCTTTTTTACTCTTTTCCCAAGCCTTGATTTGTTTTTCTATTTTCTTCTCTTTTTATGACTAAAGTGCATGGAGAAAGGTCCAAAAGTCTATCCGAATGACAACTATATAATATATAAATAATGTACAAGCTTTCTCAGTTTTCACACCTGTTTAATTAGGCCCTCTTGCTGCAATTGCAATCCTATGGCATGTATTTTTTTTGCCGGAAAAGATCCAATATTCCAATCAAACATGACCAGGGGAGAGAGAGGGGGAGAAAATGAAAAATGTCAATATGGTACTTTTTGGATTAAAGCTCCAAGTGGATTAGTACTCTGTTTTAACTTTCAAGTGGACAAGTGGTAAATCAGCCAAATAAGCACACTTCATGTAGTTTTGCAGATCCTTTTCCCCCCTAATAAGACAAGAAAATGTCAATAGTGGCATAGATTGTAATGTATGTGAGATGCCATTTAATCAATGATCAATCTCGACATGCTTAGTGACAATAAAAATGGTTCCTTATCTTTGCAGCATATAACTTTTCAAATTAAAAGTAAAAAGTGAAAGCAACTCATAAAAGAGATAGCGAATGCCTTACATCCAGTAGGCCACAGAAACATCTTGAATGAATTTAAGATTATCTATAAACAAATAATATTATAATGATTTAATTTAAGTTTAATGAACATTTGACAATTGTAAGTCCAACGAAGCTGATCTGAGACTCAAATTATGATTTAATTTTACAAGGAAAGCAAACTCCAGGCATAGTCGAATATCACAAGGAGCATGGTTTTTTTTTCCCTGAATGATCACAAAGAGAATGGTGTTGCAGCCAATAGGAAGGGAACGCTTAGGGTAAATTCAACCAATGAGATTGACCTATCGGATCCCTTTCTATCAATACTGAGATTTGAGACCATGCCTACAATTGTTAATGTGTGTGATAGATAAGTAATGATTAAATTTTGTGACCATATTTTTAGGTGAACTGTTTGACTTTTTCAGAACAAGTGCTGATGCGTGTCATAGACCACGAGTTGAGAAAATTTGATACCCACATCCAGAAAGAAAAAAAAAAAAAAAACAGATAAATGAATATGGATAATAATAATTTCAAATATGTTTGTAGTAGTAATTAAGGGTTTGGATTTACAAGACAATTTTTTTAACATAAATAATCCAATATGCGAAATCACGGACGACACCTCAATTTGTAGATAGAGTTAATATACTTTAGTTAAACAGTATATTTAATTAGGAAAAAATATTCTCTCCAGTTAGTTGATGGAGAAGTCCATTGGACGTGTCTATTTCTCTCCTAATCAACCTCTTCTTTAACAAGAGAGGAGCCCAACCATTTAATTATCATTGGCAAGGATTGTTAGTGGGATTTAAGACAGGCACCATCATGAGAATCCTACTATGCAACCATGTCTCTTTCAATTTCTCCATCCAGATATGCCGAAAGTAACAGTCAACCAATTAGTGTATGATCACGTGGAAAAACTGAAAAGAGGTGGGTTTTTTTTAATTTACATTTTCTATTTTTACACATACACATTCTTCTCTTTATCACATTATTCATCATGTTTGTCAATTTTATCTTTTCTTTTTAGTATCTTTTTGTCTTTAATGAGTTTATTTAGACACCCTTAAGAAAGAGTCTTAGAGAATCTTTATTCTTATCAAAACGATACAAAAGCATGCCAGATAAACATTGGAATTCAATTTGAGAGAAAAAAAATATGCACGAAGAAGAAGGTGGTAAGAATATATAAAGATAAACAGTAATGAGCAATCAGTGGTTCCACGTATTATATATATAGGCAGATATATCTTAGATTTGATCCAAATAAAAACCCTTCCAATTCGGCAATTCCTCCAGTGACCCATTTGCTCCCACTAAAATTACAAATTGTCAAATTCACATTACTCTCCACTCTTTCTCCGTAATGATTACGGAACCAGACGTTGAATCCAAGTATGCCCACAACGGCAAGGTCATGGTGGGCACCGCCGTTCTCCTCTTCATTCTCATAATAGTCATTATTTTCTTCCACACCTACGTCCGCTTCTGCCGCCGTCGCCGCCGCTTCTCTCATTCGCTTCCGACCAATTCCTCCGCCGCCGCCTCTCTCGACGACCAGTGCCTCGACCCTTCCGTCATCAAGTCCCTTCCCACTTTTACTTTCTCCGCCGCCACCCACAGCTCTCTCCAGGACTGCGCCGTGTGCTTATCGGAGTTCTCCGACGGCGACGAGGGCCGCGTGCTCCCGAATTGTAAGCACGCTTTCCACGCTCATTGCATCGACACGTGGTTCGGGTCGCACTCCACGTGTCCTCTCTGCCGAACCCCGGCCAAACCGGTAACGGGTTCTTCCGACACTGAACCGGGTTCGGTTTCGGTTTTCGAAGCGGGTGAGGGTTGCTCCTCTTCGTCTTTGCCTCCGCCGATTGGGTGCCCGAGAAAGCCGTTGGGTATAAATATAATCGTAGAGATTCCAGAGGTGGAAAGAGGGTCGGATTCTGTAACCAGAGATCAAGGGTTCAGATGGTCATTGAAGAGGTTTTGCAACGTTTAAGACTTCAATGCCTGGTTTGGATTCAAGAGGGTTTTTTGGAGTTTTTCTCTTGGAAATATAATTTTTTTTTTCAATATAAAAGCTTTGAAAAACTCTCAAAATTACTTCTATCTTTCTATTCAAATAGGCTCTAATTGAGTGAGTGTGCTTTGTCATATGGATCATAAGGATCATGCAATCCCTGAATGAAGGTAGCTAATCATCACAAGACATAGCCACTCATCGATGCTGAAACAAAGGGACAACATTTTCGTTTTCCGAAACCACAGATTGTATGATACAGGCTAGGCTGGGAAAGAAAAACAGAACATCTGTTGCTTGCAAGAGTTATCCCTTTTGGTATGGTGTTACTTTCTATAGAATCTCAATCTCAATTGTGTTTAACCTTAACCACTGGGTTGGTGCATTTAACCTGTGTATGTTTTGGACGCAAGTTCGGGTGCTACAATGGTCATTTTTCACTTTTGAATTCTGATTTAATTACTTGTTTGATCTTTATGTTTATACAAATTTTTATATTTTAATCTTCATATCTAAACTCGTTTAATCTGTTTTAGTTCCAATTGTCCAAAATTGTAGGGACTAAAATGGATTAATAAGTGTATGTAAAAAAAAAATTAAAAAAATTATCAGTGTCGATGTAGGATTAAAATGAATAATTTCTATATGAGGAACTATATGAATAAGTAAACTTTAACTTTTTATCCAGAAGAAATATAATTTGTATGCTAAGATTATTGGCAATGTATTTTAATTAGATTTTAGTTTTTTTTATTAATTAAAATATTTAGTTGATTATTTGCTAAACAATTTTTTAATAGTTTTTTTATTAATTTTTAATGTTTTTTAAGATGGTATTAGAAGTAATATTTTTTAAAAGTTGACTCCTAGCTTTCATATTTGTTTCTACTTTAGTTTTTAACATGTTTATTCAATTTTTTTATTATCTTTTTAAATAAATTATAATTTTATTTTTTATTTTATCTTTTTTAATTACTTCGACGGTTAATTTTATCAATATTTATAATTTGATAAATTAACTTTTCAACTATCAATTAATTTTTTATTTTTTAACTAATTTTATTAAACATAAACTAAATCAAAATCAATTCTCTAACTAAAAACAAACACACAGTAAATAAAGTAATTGGATGTTTTGTTTCTTCCACTGAATGCTTGTGGCATATTGTAAACAAAGATATCAATTTTTCCCAATGTTATTTATTTGATTAATAATATTTTAATGTTCAAATATGAGCCGTGTAATTTGATTTACACTTAAACTTTACAAACTTCAAATCCAAGGTCTGGTAGCGCCGGTTCTTTGACAACTAAAAAAAGTTCACAAAATAATGTTGTTCTCAATTGATGCGATAATCTAGAAAATTAACCACACAATAAAATTAAAATAAGATTATATGTGTGTGTATATATACACACTCTAATAAAATTAATTAAAAAATCACAATTACGCATTTTGAATAAATAAAATATTTAAATAAACAAAAACATCTAATCGCATCCAAATAAATATAACATATACAATTTAGTGATTTTCAAAATCACAATACTCAATTCTTTGATTCTCAAAACTAGTGTAGATATCAGATTCTTCAAATGGTCTATAAGACCATATTTCATGCAATGATGTTCCATTGTCTTCCTCATCATAAATGGATATATCCAGAATCTCTTTCTCATCCATGGAGATATTTATAAATAATTATCATTTTTATCCCAAATGAAAGTATCTAACATTATAATCTCATAATGAAATATACATTATCATTCATTCTCAAAAGGTGATGACTAACTCACAAAATTATAAAAATATCATTAAAAAAAGCTACCAAACAAACTCCCTAATTTTGTGCATTTAATAATAATTCTCAAAATCACACCACAATAATAATAGAATCATCTAATAATACGAAATCACATATATAACAACAATTATATACTTAATATAATAACTAAGATATATAATATTTACAATGGTTAAAACATAATACACATATGTACAAATTGGTCTTGATCCTAAAGGATAAATTATATATTCATTAATTCGATGATAAAGTCATTTAGATAATGCCAATATATATATATATACACACACACACACATATATATATATCAAGAAAATACATTTTAAAAAATTTATACCATGGAGATTTTTAAAAAGTTATTTTACTCACATCTTGAAATAAGAAATTTGTTTATGTGAGTGATTTTAAGAGAAGGAATTGTCTACCCTTATATAAGAATTATACGTAATTTTAAATTTATTTACTTGATATTTCTTTATCTATTATTTTTTATTTATATTATCTTTAACCAATTTAATATATTATTATATTAATATTTTTTCAAAATAAAAATAATAATTTAATATATTAAAATAATTTAACTTATTTTTTACTAAAAGAAGTATTTAAATAATTATTAATTTATTTTTGGAATGTTACATTTGCTTTAGCTCATGTTTTCATCGTTGAAAGGCACTTGGTCTAAAATTGTTAAAGCACATAAATAAATGTTAAAACTGAATGAAGTTTGAGATTACCAATTCGCCATGTCATGTAATCTTTTAGCGAAGAGCATGACTCAACCTAACCTGCTAACTTTGCCTAGTCGGCCCGACCCGATATTATTTTTATGGGTTTTGGAGTTGGATCCAATGATCAAACAACTTTTAGTAGTAAAAATATGTTTATCTAGATTTCAATAAATGAGGTTCTTTTCATCGATGTATTTTCTTATGCCTTGGGGAAACTAAGTAGCCGAAGCATACTATACTTTTTCTTCTTCTTTCAAACTTTGTAGTTGAACTCTTTATTCCTGGGTGTACTTTCATGTACCTTGGGGCGATCAAGTGGTCGTAGTGAGTTTCAAATATTTCACAATTTCCAGTAGTAGAGGTCCTCCGCCCGGGTGTACTTTCTCGGGCCTTAGGGGGGTCGAATGATCATAGCAAGTCTCAAAAGTATTTTTTGAATTTCAGTGGTGAAAGCCTCAAAGAGACAAACTGACAATTAAGTCAAGTCAAAATAATATATTACTATAGTTGGAAAACTTTACTTCTTGGAAAGTATTTTAATTTGACTGGAATATATATATATATATATATATATTATATTTAATTATATGAGACTAAACATGCACAATAGTTACATCATCTAACAACCTGATTTGAAATAGTGGGCATTGTAATTTTTCAGCGGCAGACAAAAAAAATTGTAACCCACATGTCATCTAACTTTGACTACTTCATTCAATAAATAATATTTATTAATTTTTGTTCTTTCACTAAACTTCAACTACAACATTTAACCACTAGGCTATTGAGCCATTTTGTTTTTACCTTGAGAAGTTAATTTTCAAAAGCTATCACAACATTACATTTTTATTGCTTATGAATGGCTTCCTACTTGTGTATTTATGATTATTTCTAGATCAAATGACATATTGAGTGAATATTATTGTATATTAAAATATTTTAAAAGGTTAATTTTCAAAAGCTATCACAACATTACATTTTATTGCTTATGAATGACTTTCTACTTATGTACTCTGTATTTTTTTTTTTTATAGATCAAATGAATTATTGAGTGAATATTGTCCTATATTTTAATATTTCAAAGGGTTAAATTTTACAAGTTAATTTTTTTAATTTAATATTCACACTTTTATTATTTGTCAATATTTTTAATTTACAATGTTGACCTATTTTTAATATCCATTAATTTCCAACGGTTAGATAATTATTTATTAATATATTTTATTTTTCATATTTATTTCAACCTTGTGCGCTGCGCTGAGTGATTTATACTGAACCCTAGTTTTCAATTGCGGCTGCTCTACTTTTCTCCCTATAAAATTTTCGAGTTCTTGGAGTGATCGTAGCGCGTCTTAGGATATTTCTCTTGTGATCATTTGAATTTGTAGATTCAAGATCGGGTTGTGGTTCGTGATTTGGTTACCTTCGACAACAATTTTGAGATCTTAAGGTAGAATTTTAATCCTAACTTCTCTTAGATCATTTGATGTTAATTTTGTGGTTTGTAATTTATTATTTAATATTTTTTTATTCCCCATCTTAATCATTTGATGTTAATGAGCTGTCATCTTAATTTGTGACATTTTCAAAGAATAATGAATAATTAGGTGATGGATTATTGAGTTATTTTGGTTTTAGTTAAAAAATATTTTGAAAAGGTTTTGTGAATATGTTTTGAGCTATGCTCTTGTGGTTTTTGGGTGAGTTAGGATTTTGAATTCATTTCACTAAATCTTTATATTGTATCATTGTTTTTTTTTTTAAATTCTTACTGTCTCATTGATATTCAAACACCCATCTAATCCTTAATCAATCTGTTTATGGTACAATAATCATTTGAAAGAGTTAGATTTTTTGAGAAGAATATATATATTTTTTATTCTTAAGTGAATTTGGTGTGAACAATTTATCGATTTTGACATAAAACTCCGTCTTTAATAAAAAAATCAATCTAAAGTTTCAATTTCTCTTCTTATTACTTTATTACAATTTTTGCAATTATTTGATGAAATTTTATTACAGTGGTTGGCACGATAAATGTGCATCACTCTTTCATTGCGAATATGAGGAGTATTAGTAATATTTTTAATATACTTTCTTTAATTTATTAAAAATTATTAAAAATTATAAAACTTAGTTAAATTTGATTTGATACCTGTAAAATTTTGTGATTTTTAATAATTTTGAACTAACAAAAAATATGTGTTTGAAAAAATATGCTAAAGGGTGTGTTCATATTATTTTTATTGAGAAAATGATTTAGCAATTATCTAAGAGTTTTGAAAGGGAGTCGTGTTTGCAACAGTAAAATGGATTTGGCTGCCATTGTGATTCAAAATTTAAGATAGATACTATTATAAATCTCAACACTATTATTGTTGTAGATATTAAAAAACATTATTTTTCAATGGGTGAATTGTATGTGTTTATAAAACTATTATTGTCTGCATATTTTAATGGAGTGCTACTATCAATATTGTTTGATGTTGTAAGAAAAATTATTTTTTGTCCTTTTTATAATTTTTTTATTTATTATTATATTCATCTACTATCGATTTCAATTAATTTAGATTAAAAGAATCATTTATATTGATCTACATATTATAAGCAAAATTATTTCACCACCATGTTTAAAAGAATTCATTATTTTTCTTATTCTTTTAGAAATCTTCAA
Organism: Glycine tomentella; assembly: GCA_007407185.1. NCBI lineage: Eukaryota > Viridiplantae > Streptophyta > Magnoliopsida > Fabales > Fabaceae > Glycine > Glycine tomentella. Next base: position 149,640 of record PYAF01004467.1, read on the forward strand.
TTATTATTTTGACTTTTTTTTTTATCACAACATCAGTACATAAATCCATTAGATTTCTTCAATTACTTTGTTTTTATTTATAACACATCTCCTATTTCCATTATATTACGATGCCTTTATTTCATGTTTGTGAGGCAAAAGTTTTCTAAAAGGTGAAATTACCACTTTACCTTTATTATACTATTAATATGTGATGTGTTGCTACAAAGTTTTTTGTTTAGTTTGTTTCAATATTAAAATATTTTATTTATTTTTGGATAGAATACCAAGTCTTGAAATTATATATTTGTAGTGTTATATTATTAGAATACATTCTTTATTAAATTTAATCATGGTAATTTTTTCCGTGGAAATGATTAAATAATCTTGTTTAGATTTTATTTTATTATACTAGATATTATAAGACTAATATTGGTCATAGTTATTGAATAAATTATATTGAAAAAAATATTTATATTATGTATACTCACTATCTCCAGTAAATATTAATAACTATTTTTGACTTTAACTATTTAATGTTAATATCATCGTTGTACGAATGAAAAAAAATATTTGATTATTAGTGGTCAAAACACCTTATATTAACTAAAAAAAAGCTGAGGAATAAGTTGTCTAACTGAAAAAACTAAGGCAGTATTGTGAACTGAGTCTTAACCCCCAAAGGTTGGCGCCATGACGCCAAAAAAGGAAAATTGAAAATTCGCGCTTTCCTCAAATTTGTGACTTTAGGCGTTGCCCTCCATAGTTTCTTCAAATATCACACAATACAACCACAAACTAGTTCCATGAATCTATAATTGTAATTAAAACATGTGTTTATAGCAATACATGAATTAACAATGCTCCATTCTTGTTTGTGTTTGTTATACACACTCACAGTCATAGTCAAAGCTTCCTCTTTCTAATTCAAAGGCGTACATTGCCGGATTTGGTTGGGTGGAGTTAGGGTTTCAAAGATGATTATTAAGCGGAGTTTGAAAACTGGAATACAGAAGCGGAAACAGTATAAGCCAGAGAACTGCGATAATCTCGCGATTCAGAAGAAGCGGAAGCCAGAAAACTGCGATAATTCCGAGGTTCAGAAGAAGCAGAGAGTAAATGAGGTTTCTTCTGCTGAAGGAGGAGCCTCTGGATCCAGTGAGGTGCAGTCCAATTCAAATTCAGTGGACTCGAATGGCACAATTCAAGGCTTGGCCCCACAATCAGAAGAAGTTCAACCACCCCGGCCTTCCAGAGGTCGAGCTAAGAAGCTTCCCAGCAGGTTCAGTGATTCTGTTTTTCACGAACGCTTCGGGCTTGAAGACGAGAATAAGAATACTTTGCAAGACATTGCTGACAAGAGAAATCAAAGAGATTCTCCTTGTTCTCCAAATTCTATTGAGTCCGGCGTTTTCGAGTTCTCGGTTAAGACCGTTAAGAAGACGGTTAATGGGGGTCGTAAGTTATTGGTTAAAGAAAAGAGTAATGATGCCGCTGGACATAGTTCCAATTCTGAGAGTGTGGATGGAAATGGTAAAAAGAAAGATATTTTCAAATTAGATGATTTTGTTTTGGGTGACATAGTTTGGGCAAAATGTGGGAAGAAGCATCCTGCTTGGCCTGCTGTAGTCATTGATCCCCTCTTGCAAGCTCCCAAATCCGTCTTAAGCTGTTGTGTTCCTGGTGCACTTTGCGTTATGTTTTTCGGCTATTCCAAAAATGGAAAGCAAAGGGTAAGAGTTTGTTTGATTTCTATTTTTGAAAACTGATTTTAGCTTTCAAAACACAACTAAACAATGTTGCCCAGACAATTCAGGGAAATATCTTTGGGCTGTTTCTATTTTTTGGTTTTTTAAAACTCATACTTTGAAAACAATTTTCAAAACCTAATAAATTTTGGTTGAGTAAAGTAGAATTGTTTTAGAAAACGGTTTTAAAAACTAAAAAATGACAAGGGTATCAAACATTACTAAATTTCTTACCTGTGTGTGTTCATAGACTTGAGTTTTTTAGTGCTTAAATATTTCTAAAAAAATGGTGATGGGCAGGACTATGCGTGGGTGAAGCAGGGAATGATATTTCCGTTCATGGAATTCATTGACAGGTGTGTATCGGCAGCAGTTGTTTCTGCAAGAATGTTTACTGTTTGGTATTTACTTATTAAAAGTCTTTGTTCAGATTCCACGGGCAGACCCAACCATACAGAGGTAAAGCAAGTGACTTCCACGCAGCAATGGATGAGGCATACTTGGTGGAAAACGACATTTTGGAGGTACACTTGGGGGCTGAGCAAAATATGGAGGGTGTGGATTCCTGTGTTAACCAGGAATGTGCTGATCAAGACCAGGTGATTTTATATCTTTCACTTGTGTTTCTTATAATCATGGTTGATGCTGATAACAAGAGCATCTATAAGCTTCATTTAGTGCGTGTTTGGTTTCACATTAGAGAATTGATTTGCTCAGAATTGATTTTAGATAATTTTTTACATGTTTGGTTTCACGTTGGAAAAGAATTTAGCATTTGTTTTGGGTCCATAATTGATTTTGAGTTGAAACAATTTAGCTTAAGAAAGAGGTCTAGTTATGTTGTGTACTTGTAATATAGATGACAGAGGCTGCACTGCATTAGCTGATATTAATCTTAGTAGGAAGGGCTAAGGGCTAAGGAGTGCCTAATGATATATACGTTCTAGCTTCTTATGTAGTTATTGCCTGCTTCAAGAATTCAAATTATGATATACCATGAGTGAGTATTTTTTTTAATGGCCAAAAAAGCAAAACTAGAGGGACTAATAGAAGTATGATTTTTCATTGGTATCGGTTACTCCCAAGTTAATAGATTTTTAACTCAGCCTGTGAAGTGAAACGGATCATGCAGTTTGCCTTAAAATATTTTCTTGTCGTGTTCCATAGGATATGGCACAGGTATAGGCGTATGGGCTTGGCTGATTGCTGAGTATCACACATATAGTTTTTAATTTGTTCAAATTTCTCATAGACTTCAGAGACATGCCTTTGACATAGTGACATACTCATAATGTTATAGCATTATGTCACTGTTTCCAAGCATAATTCTTATTCAAAGTTTAGTATATACTTACGGCAACTGTTAAGAAATAAAAAATGGAAAGTTTTCATTACAAAGTATAGCATTTAAGGTTATTAATACATTCCTATGGTGATTTTCAATAAAAACCTTTTATTTGTTGTTTCCTTAATAATTGCCCTATACTAAAATCATATACATTATCATGGTTTTGGAAACTGAACCAGATTGTTCAATATATTTGTGTCAACTTGGGATCAGTTGGCCGGTTTGATTAAACCTTTTTTCACTGGATTTTGGTGAAAACCTTTTCAAGTCTTTCATCTCTTTCAATATATCTGTATGAAAGATAAGGGTAATTTCTAGTGAATATATCTTTTAAATCTTATAGAGTCTGGTTAATTATAGATTTTTATCCGGTTAATAAACTATGTAGGATACAATATCTTGTGCTGGCTGTGGTTTGATGTCGCCATGCAAAACCATGAAGAAGATTAAGGATTCAAGTTGTGCTACTCAGCACTATTGCAAGCCTTGTGCAAAGGTTCTGCCTCGACTCATTCTAGATTTCTTCAATTTCTTGACTGAATGAATTCATAGTTGACATTTAATTACTTTTTTTGGGGTTCTGTTACAACAGTTAATAAAATCGAAACAATATTGTGGCATTTGCAAAAAGATTTGGCACCATTCAGATGGTGGGAATTGGGTGAGATTGTCTACTTTCTCAAGGTATCTGTTTGTTTTAATTTATTTTATTTCAACAAAAAAGTTAATTTTTGGAGATCTTGTGGGGCTAAACTCTGACAGGTATGCTGTGATGGTTGTAATGTTTGGGTGCATGCTGAGTGTGACAAAATATCCAGCAAACTTTTCCAGGTATCATATCATGGTTTGCATGGTGATACATTCCACTTTTCCTTATTCTATTCATCTCTTGCTTGTTTGATTTCCTTTGATAAAGGTAATATTAAGATGACTAATTAGTGTCTTAATGCAGGATCTGGAAAATGCAGATTACTATTGCCCAGATTGCAAGGGAAAATTCAATTATGAATCATCAACTTCACAAACATACAAGTCAAAAAATATGTATGTAGAAATCATCTATTGCTTCCTTTTCTCATTCTTTTAGGGGCATTGAGCATTTTGACTTTATTCTTTGAATCTTATAATGTGTATTTTTTGAGATAGATCAATGGAGAAAGGCAAAAAACCTGCATTACCTGAAAATGTAGTGGTGACATGCAACGGCATGAAAGGAATCTATGTACCAAAGGATAATATGTAAGCCTTCAAGACTTGTTTTATATTATGGGATGAAACTACCCTCAATGTAGATTCTAGATTTGTTAACCTACCTGGATAGGTTCACAAGCAAAACAATGTCTGATATGGGAACCAGTGAATAACTTTTGGTGATTAAACATATTATATCATTCTAGAGAAATTTCATACAGCTTCTTTTTATTAAATTTTCTTCCAGGATTATGTGCAAGTGTTGCTTGTGTGGTTCAAGGACGCATACACTTACTGAATGGGAAAGACATGCAGGTTCCAAAGCTAGAAAATGGAGATGTAGTGTGAAAGTAGAAAGCACAAAGCGACCGCTCAAAGAATGGGTACCAGTTTTTGTTATATATTGTCTTGGTTTCTTTTTTTATTTTTTGTATTAAATGTCATGAAGAATTTTACTCACTTGGATTACTTCAGTGCTTATCTCTTGTATTTCAAACATCTCCCAATTTTCAAGTATCCAGCTATAGTGCTGTAATGTGTGTATATTGTGCCTTTATTTTTCCATATAATACGTTTCTTATATTTTTAACTAACAATGAAAATTTCTTCAGATCAATGAACACAATTCCGGAGCTGGAACATCTCTGCAGTTAGATCAGCAGCAAATACTCTCCTTTTTGCAAGGTGAATGTGTATTTCATATAAACTTTTACATATTGAAGCCTCAACTTCTCTTATGCGATTAAGTCTTGTGGCCCGTTGAAGTCACATGTTTTCTGTTGAATATATCTCCGAATGGAAGGAACTTATTTTCCTTTTACCTTTTTTTCAGAGAAATATGAGCCAGTTTATGCAAACTGGACAACAGAAAGATGTGCCATTTGCAGATGGGTTGAAGATTGGGAAGATAACAAAATTATCATCTGTAACAGGTGTTCTCATCATTGTTCATTATCTTTGGCCCAAGCTGTATAGTTATGATGGATATGTCAAGTTTCATTTCAAACTTACAGGGATTCAAATGATTAACTGTGAATTACATCATGTGTACTTCTTTATTGGACAGGTGCCAAATTGCTGTCCACCAAGAATGCTACGGGGCAAAGAATGTTCAGGACTTTACTTCCTGGGTTTGTAGAGTCTGTGAAACTCCTGATGTAGAGAGAGAGTGTTGCCTCTGCCCAGTAAAAGGCATGTCTTTTACATATAGTATTTTTTGCAGTCCAACCATTTTTGTTGTATCATAAGCTGTTCTGTTAAATTTTTTATGACTGTCGTAAGTGATGGAGACAATTCTCTAATTTTTCACCAAGAAATGGACTAGTTTTCATGCATTTCAAGATTGGCTTGATTTTGTTGGATCGTCAATCTCCACCAATTTATGCATGCAATTAAGTTAGCCGATTTTTACATAGTTAAGGAGAATTCTATTCGGGGAAATCCAATAAAATTGGAATGATAAGGAGAATCCTCCCACAAGTTTCATGCAAATATGATTATGTCTAAAGTCACTGTCCACTTATCATTTGAATGACTTTTTCCCCTCATCGTGGGCCATGGCCAATTCTGTTTTCCATTGCTAATATACTTTTACAATATGGGAAAATGCTTTGCAGGTGGGGCTCTGAAGCCAACAGATGTTGAGATGTTGTGGGTTCATGTCACGTGCGCTTGGTTTCGGCCTGAAGTTATTTTCCAAAATGACAAGGCAATGGAACCAGCCTCTGGAATCCTCAAGATTCCTCCTAATTCATTTTCAAAGGTATAATATTTGGGCTAAAAGGTCTACGTGAATTTTATTGTCATGTGGTTTCAGCTGCAAGCCTACAATATTCTTTCTAAAAGTACCCTAAGAACTTATGTGCTTGCTTTGATAACCATGCAGAATACATTCATTCTGGTGTTATTAAAAAAATTACAATCATACAATGTAATTTTTTATTTTGATAATTTCATATCCCAACAAAGAACCCATTCTTTAAAAAATTACTTTTCCAAAACACTTTTTACTCAACAGAAATTATATACTAACAACACACTAATAGCCTGAACATGCATCATATAATCTTTTACCTTGAATTCAACACAAATAGCAACACTCCTTCCCATGATTTTATTCACATTGATCGATAATATAGTGGTTAGCTTGTTATTTAATCTTATCTCCCTTTTCTTGTTGGCTTGAAATTATTTAACGTTTAGTCTATTTTTGACGGCAGACTTGCGTGATCTGTAAACAAAGCCACGGTTCCTGTACAAGTTGTTGCAAGTGTGCTACATATTTTCATGTAATGTGCGCGTCAAGAAAGGGATATAGCATGGAGGTAAGTTTAATGGTCCTCTTGAATATGGATAAATCAATGTTCTAAAACTGCTTTCTTTTTTCTTCTTAACTTGCTTCGTTAACCTTTCCATAATAAATAATTTTCTATGGAAGTTGGCATTTAGTTGTATGATGATTCACTGCTGGGGAAATATGCTGATATCGTTTAAATTTACAGTTGCATTCGACAGAAAAGAATGGGACTCTGATAACGAATAAACTGATATATTGTGCAATTCACAGGTTTGAGCTCTGGTCACTAAATTACAATAACTTATCCATGTTATTCTTTTTATAGAATTTTTATATATTAGTTGATATCATTTTAGGGTCCCAAACTCAGAATCAGGTCTGGTTGTACGTACACCCAATGAGGTATTCTCACCGACAACTTCACTTCAAAATCATCCGGGGAGAATCAGGGGATCAAGGCTGGTTTCATCAGAGATTGTAGAGCTTCCCGAATCTGCAAACTCTGAAATTAATGAGATTGAACCACTGTCTGCGGCAAGATGTCGTGTGTTCATAAGGCCTTCCCGTAAGGTGATTTAGAACTTTATATTGTGGCCATAATATTAAATTAACTTCTATAGTTTTTAGTTTATTCTCAAAGTCCCTTCCGGTATTTCTGCTGCATCCGAAACTAAATACTATAATCTGGATTTGGTGTAAACGGGTTATTTACTTACATTATCAATATATTTTTCCTATATTGCTAGAAGGATGAAGTGCCAATAATTCACTTGCTTGGGGGGCCAAACCTTCATTCTTTAAGTGCAATAACTCAATTGAACAGCAATAAGGTAATCTTATTTTGATGTTTGACCTATTGCTTTTGAAATGTATAACTAGTCTTTTTGAACTGAGATTGTACCACAAGATTTTTTTTTCCCGTTTGATAGAAAAATATATCTCATCGTTGTAATATTGTTCTGACAGAATGCTCAAGTATTTTCTTCTCTTAAGGAGCGTCTTCACCATTTACGGGTTAGTTAAATCTGTCCATTTGCTCAGATTAAAACTTCATTTCCATTTGTTAATTTTTTTAATTTTTAGATTAAAAATGTATCTCGTTTTTTGCCTGTTTTGTTCAACCTTTAATGTTTTGGGATTGCAGAAAACAGAGAACCAAAAAGTTTGCTTAGGAAAATCAGGTATTCATGGATGGGGCCTCTTTGCTCGTAGAGATCTGGAAGAAGGAGAAATGGTAACTTTATTAATTTAAGATGGTCAATTAAAAGAAAAATACTTACCTGAGTTTTCTTGAAAGACAATATGCACGTGCTTCTTATGGTTGTATGCAGGTTGTTGAATATCGTGGCGAGCAGTTAGGACGTAGTATTACTGACCTAAGGGAAGCACAGTATCGTTCAGAAGGCAAAGATTGTTATGTGAGTATCTTGTTTATGATGGTTTTTGATATCTGACTGTATTGTACTATACTCCCAGCCACTTGCTGTGTTCTTCTTCACATTGTATTCTGATAAAATAATGAGATTTCATTTAATTGGTAACTCAACTTTTGTGCGCTTTCACTTGCTGTCTGCTTCACAATTAAAAATGATGAATTAATTGTTATTTTAAATCCAAAGATTTCAATGGTTTATATTTAGAAATCCTATCAAATATTATGAGACCTATCATGTCCTGTTAAAGTTGGGTTCATGTTTACTGTTAACGTTAGGACTCATTGTACTGCTGATCTTAATCCCGAATGATATAAATTATGCAGTTCTTCAAGATTAGTGAGGAAGTGGTGATTGACGCAACGGATAAGGGCAATATTGCACGTTTAATAAACCATTCTGTAAGTTATTTCTGACGAATCTTGTCTTTGGACTTTGATTTCGTGTACTTTAGTTAATGTTCAATTATGAATCTTATGTTTATGGAAAAATTTATGAATCAACCTGTTTTGCTACAGTGCATGCCTAACTGCTTTGCAAGGATTGTGCCTTTGGGTGATCAGGAGAACCGGATTGTTCTTATTGCCAAGACCAATGTTTCAGCTGGTGAAGAACTAACGTACGGTTTGTTGTGTTTTTATATCTTTCAATGTGTGTGCACACAAGGAATCATGCATATTGAATGTGCCACACAGCATACTTAATGCCCTTTTTATTAGCTAGTGTGACATGAATAACCGTTTTTTTGTTTTTTAATGTTGCAACAGGTATAATTACTCGTTCGACGATGAGCGGGATGAAGAAAAGGTTGTCTGTCGCTGTAAAGCCCCTAACTGTAGCGGATTTATGAACTAGGTTCTACATTGTTTCTGCCCGTGGAGCCATTGCAGTTACCCAACCATGGGGAAATAATTTGTTGATTCTTGTATTTTCTATAATTTTTTTTATTTTAAATTAGTTAATTTTTTTACCATTTCATTAATTTACATAATAATAATAAAAAAGGAAAATCTGCTCACAATGAGTGGGAATAGGATGCATTGGCTGTAACTATTACATATGTTCCATTATATTCTTCATTTATAATGTGCAGAAACAATCATTTAAGAGTTTCATAGTGAATTTGTGTACACTTACAGTGGAAAACTAGCTGTATGCCTGTATACAGTCGTTGTTTGAATTCGTGAATCATTACTTGAATTGTATAAATTGAAATATTATAAAAAAAACAAAATATTTATAACTTATAGAAAATTATAATACACTTTGAAAAAAAAATTACAACATATCAATTCACTTAGCTATTTATTGGATCACTGATTCATTTGGACCGATTCGATGAAAAAACTGATTGACATACATTGATTTCATAAATAATATCTTTTACACAACTGGTTGAGACTGGTTCGATTAGCAAGTTTAAGTAATTTTTAATTCTTGTACTTTCTTGGTAGGATCTAATTATCCAAACTTGTATATGTTATTCACAGTTTAATTATTAAAATTTAACAAAAAAAAATAGTGAGTAAAAATACAATTATAAATCAATTAATTAAAAAAATTTAATATTTATATACTAATAATGTAATTTTTTTTCTTTAAAAATAATAACAATAGTCATGATGACGATCATATAGGATAGTCAATTTTCCTAGTAACTTGGCTTGGAGCATAAGCATCAAACCAAAAAACCCTTGATTTGGAAACTGACAGCAAGAAGACTCATAAAGATTGATATACTAAACTAATAAGCTTTATTATTATTATTCTCTCCATTCTTATTTATAATACTCAAATTAAAAATCATATTTATTTATTTTCATACAACCCAATGTATAATATTCATTGTATTAGACAAATCTTTTTTGTCGATAACTTCATACCAATCGATCGAACACTATTCGAAAACGGTTATTCTGCTCAGAAATAAAATAGTTCAAATGTTCCTGAAAATTCTTGCTCCCATTGGACCATTTGTATCTATATGCATTAGGATCCCGATTCATGGATCTCTCCGTTCGAGAAATAAAATTTTTTAAATTAAAATACTTATATTAACAAATAATTAAAAGAAAAAGGAAAATATTAATGACAACAATAACTTCTAAGACAGATATAAGTTTAAGATAAATTGAGTAATGAGGATTGACATAGAAGTACACTTTTTCCTCCTTTAATTCTCTGACAAATTAATTGAGTCATATAACCGTTTTTAGGGACAGAAGAGTACAGATGCAACCAATTTTAGTGAGCGGGAGGAATTTGGATGTAAGCATAAGATTGTGACCTAAAATTACAGTTTCAGGAGTTCTAACCAAAAATAGAGATACATGCAGGGGCAAAAGGAGTGTCCAGTTAACCTCAAACGCAAAATACGGTTCGCTGTTAATATTTTTATTTTTAGTAGAGGGAAGATATCATTCTAAACTTAAGCATTGAAATAACTAACCAATACTTATTTTAGCAAAACCAATGTCAGTGTCTTTCCCACTATAAATAACTCCCCCAACCCTCTATGCATTCCTCGTCCTGGTGTGTGCACAACACAAGAAAACCAACCTAATTCCGAGAAGAAGAAAAACATTCATTGCTCCCATAAGAAAAAAATGGAACGCTCTACAAAACTCTTCTCGGCGGCGTTGGTTCTCTGCGTGGTTGTGATGGCACACCAGACAGCCGCACAGGAACTCAAAGGAAAGAACCTAATCAACAAGGTTTGCACAATCGCCCCGAGCAGAGACCTCTGCGTTGAGATCCTCTCATCGGATCCAATCAGAAGCCCTGACGCAGACCTCAAGGATTTGGCAGTTATCTCCCTTAGGGTTGCTGCCAGAAACGCCTCCGGCATCCTCACCGACGCCAAAATGTTGATCGATGACGACAACCTAGACCCCGACGTCCAACAAGGTTTGTCTGATTGCAAGGAGACAATCTTGGACGCCGAAAGCCAGCTCGAGGACACCATTGCAGCCTTGTTGGTGGGTTCCGACACCGACGCACAGATTTGGCTCAAGGCTGCCTTGGCCGCCATCGACACCTGCGACGCTTCCATTCCCGGAGACGACGACGTTCTCTCCGTCAAGAGTGCCATGTTCCGCAGGCTGTGCAACATTGCCATTGCCATCAGCAAGCTCTTGAACCAACCACTTAAATTCTAAACTTGTCGATTGTCCTTTCCTTTAACTCTTTTTTTTTTTTCTTCTCCTCCTGTGTCAATCTTAAACTGAATATCTTCCGTAATTTTATTTACGGTATTAACAGTGCATGCGGTCGTCCGACTTTCTTCTTCTTCTTCTTCCTTTTTGTGTTTTCGTATTTTGTTGTGAGAAAAGGAGGGCTCGCGAAATGACAGTGCTTAAGAACACACATGCAGCGATAATGATAGGTCTTGCAGGCTAATTACTGCTGTGTGAATCATTGATTCAGTTTTTTTTTAAAAAAAATTTGATTGACAAAGATTAATTTGGATCATGGATATACTCATCTATTACTAACACGTTGTGGATGATATATTCTATATAAATAATAAAATCTGCAAAAATGTGTAGATTTCTAGTAGTAATTTGACTCGTACTATTGGATTTAGAGAATGAGTACATATCTGACAGGCCGAACATTGTTATATAATGGTCAGAAAAGGCTCATATTATTATTTATAATACATTGGCAAAATATGTGTTTATCTGAAGAATAGGGTGAAAAGTATACAAGAGATTAAAAATATTATTATTCATTATATATTATATAAAAGCATATTATATCCACTATTTTTCTCTCGATATTTATCATATACACTATTTTAAATTATTAAATAAATTAGATTTATTTTAAATTCTAATTAATTAATAGTATATATCTTTTAAAAATTGGTAGTAAACATATAAGTTATAAAATAATTGGTTAACTGCTTCTATACT
>PYAF01004467.1:161651-181374 GCA_007407185.1 Glycine tomentella
TTTTTTTTTTTTTTTTTTTTTTACAAACTACAATTGTCTTAATACTTAAGGAATTGATAGTGCTAATAATATTCAAGTAGTCACTATATGAGATGATCGATATTTTTAATTTTGAATATCTAATTTATTATTATCATCCGGTAAATTTTACTTATTGCACAACATAGATGTATGTAACTTTAATGAGTTAATCACTGCAATGGAATATATGTTATTTCAACAAGATAATTATCAATAAAATAATTTGTCATTTAGAAATAAAATCTAAAAAAATGTCGTCACCCGTTGTTGGTCAAAAGAAATCGTCCACGCGGTAACGAAAGAAAGGATATATCTTCCCCTTTTTGCTAGTTCGAAAAGCTTCTTTGACATAATAATATACAATTTTTTTAATTCTTTTCATCATCATTATCATAATATTATTATTATTATTATTATTGTTATTATTTTATATTTATTTTACTTTTCATCTCCTTTTGTAAAAATTATTGCGAAAATTGAAGTGTATACACTTCTTACTTTAGTATATAATAAGGATACCGAAAAAGTCAAAATCAGCGGTAGATGTACAGGAACTGAGGAAAGAGTCACAAACTGATTGAGTACTAAATAATTGTGAAGGGGACAGAAATCAATACAATAATTTTCATTGAAACAATATGCTTTGAACATTTGTCGCAAGTAGATTACAGCTTATTTTTTTTTTTAGTATAAAAAAATACAAGAAGCAAAAGAATAAAGTGAATGTGTCAATCCACTATATCATCTATATTAAGTTATTGGTGTAACTCACTCCTGTCTGTGGTAACCAATCATCACCAAGCAAAAAATTGGACACAGTAAAGTTAGCTGCATCCGTGGCATTAATCACATGATAACCGGGCCACGTCACTCTATTATCTGTTCCAGACCCTGGCCCACTGTTGCTGTACTCTGCGTAATACAAAGTGCTTAATGCAAAATCACCGTCCCATTCACGCCATCCCTTAGCGTGGATCACACTGTCTATAAAAGTTTGCATATAAACCGTTCTAGAATACTCCTTCCATGGCCTTCCCAAATACGTTGCAACACCATTGCTAGCAGCTAAATCATCAGCTGCTCTTATGGTACAATTATGGATTGAAATACCTGTGTCTTGGTTTGGATCTGTTCTTCCTTGTGCGGTGATGGCGTTGAATTGACCACTCATGGGGAGACGAGGGTACATTTTGCAGTTTTGGAAGACAACCTTGGCGTTTCCGAAGATGAAATCGACCGTGCCATAAATGTCGCATTCGCTGTAGAATTGTCTCAGGGAATGTACGTATAATGTGTCTTGGTACCCCTCGAAGCTGCAGCTGTAGAACGTGGACAAATCTGCTCCACTTCGAAGTGCAACTGCTTGGTGCTTCACGGCCCCGGCGGTGTTGCGGATGGTCATATTCACACCCACGAATCCTTGCCCAACCACAGCTGCAACATCGATCATATATATAGTTATCAGATATATGAATTATCCTTATTACATAAAATCTTACTTGCATGATTTTTTTCATTATCCATGCAAGAATTAAAACGGTTAATATTTTCATAAATCGAAATTAACTTACCTATATTCTATATTTCTTGTTTCGTTAATTCCCTAGCGTTCAACGAAAATGTAACGTGCGATTAAATACGTAACATTTTCAATTTTTTATTTTCTTTTCTCACATGTGACTTTTTCATCAAAGTAATTGACGAGAGTTAGATTTAGCTTCAAATTTTAGGTCAAAGTTTTCGGCAAAGAAGTTTCCAACAAGGAAATCACAGTATATTACAAAAAAAAAATGAAAATTAAAAAAAGTTTATATGTTTTGCCTTTTATTTAATAAATTTTAACTAGTGAATTATTCTTTAATTTCTCAAATCATAACTATAGTATGTAATTAAAGATTTAGTTATTCTTACCAAGTGTTGCGGAGCTGAAGGTTGTCCAGCCATCGACGACACTACGATTGCCTGTGATAATTGTCTTGTTTATACCGTCCCCGACTATCATCAAATACGTCTTCTTCTTATCAATAGACACATTTTCCTCGTACACACCGGCAGTGACGTAGATAAGGAAGTATCCATCGGTAGAGACAGATTTGTTAGGAGCCGCGGCAATGGCATCATTGATAGTGGTGAAGTTTCCGCTTCCATCCTGGTTCACCGTCACAATATCCCTCACCACAACCTCGTCGCCCACCGTGGCCTGAAGGAGCTTCCTCCGACTCACGGACTCATAGATCGCACGGGTTCTGCTCGACATCTTAAGCGGCAAACGCCCATTTTTGAACCCAAGTTGTTTCTTGGTAGGGTGCATTGCTTTGGCTTTGATTCTGGGAACCCAACCCTTGGTGAAGAGAGCGAGAGAGACACTGTATAATTTGGTGTCGTTGGAGAGTGGGACAGTGAGATCGTTTCTCACGCTCCAAGCTGAAGCAGTGTCTTTGAGACCGTCCAAGCATGTTTGCTGGTTGGTTAAAATGGCGCTGAGTAAGGTTTGGATGTCGTCGGCTTGAAAACTAGGAAGAAACCTAGTTGTCTTGTTCACTGTTTGGAAGGAGCTAGAAAGAAAATCGAAGTTGAGTTCTCCGAGAGTGCGGCAATCTTGAAGTGCACGGATTGCGGTGGCGGAAAGAGAAGAACTACGTTGGAGGTATTTGTCAACTAGGTTCAAGAACTTGCGGGCTTGTGAGAGTGATTTTTTGACGGAGAAACGGCCATAGTCGTAAACGTTGCCGTTTTGGGGAGGGAGAACGGATTTGCAAAAGGATGGGTCTGGAGTGGATTTGCATGCGGTTCCGGGAGAGACGGGAGTTGTGGGATTTGGAACAGTGTCTGAGGAAGCAAATAACGGGAAGAGAATGAGAAATACGAAGAAACAAAGCTTTGAAGCCATGTTGGTTTGACAGAGCAATTAAAGAGTGAGTTATTGTGTTGATTTAATTTGTGTGTGTTGGTTGAGTGTTAGTAGTGGTTCGTCAGGTTTAATTTATAGGCCAATGAGCCAACTTTTTAAGGAGAGAGAGAGACCTCTGATTATGGGTTTATTTATTTACAAGTACTAGTAGATGTTTTGAAGGTTGACTGGCTATGTAAAGTAAAGAGAATTAAGGATTGGATTAATTGAATAGTCAACCGATGTAGACTTTGTCAATAATACACATCGAATTACCATGAGACAGGCATCTTGGAAATTGTAACTACCGGATTTCCCACTAGGATTTCCTGAATTTATGTATTTCTGAGTTCTGATGTGTGCAGTATGGGTAGTGGAGATTTAATTAATCAGGGGGGGCACTACCGAATCCTTTGTCCTGTTCTATGTCAACGAGTATAAATGTTTAGTAGCTAGAATGAATAATGAAAATAGTAGCACTGTTCATACATGATTGTAATTAATTTCTTCTGAAATCATGTATAATTAAAAATAATTATATTTACATCAATTAAGAAAGACAATTGATATGATTTAATTTTATTAATTTTGAGTAAAAAGTAAGGTTGTCCTTAAAATATTTTTTGTTGAAATTTAATGTCATGAATAAAAAAATCATTAAAATTAAATTAAAATTAAATGAAAGCTATTTTAGGAATGATAATATTAAATAAAATAAAATTAATTAAATTTATTTATATTTAAGTTCAATCTTTTTTATACTTACTATGAGTTTAAAGGAAATATTACATAAGGATACACTTTTCTAATATTTTTTAATTAAAGGGTGAATATTATATATCTCTAATCATGTACCAAGAAAATATATCTCTCATTAAATTATTTAATCATAATCTTCATTTCGTAAGTTATATGTAATACTTTCTCCATCTCATAATAATTGTCATGTAAAGAAAATTATCTCAAAATAATTATTATTTTAATTTTTCAATGTAATACTAATTATTATTTTTACTTATATCTCTTGTAGTATTAATGATATGAGCTTAAAAAAATTAATGATGATAAAATCAATTTTGTAAAATTATATTTCTCTTTTGTCTATTTATTGATTTTTTTTGTCTTGTAAAATAATTTAAATCAATGAAAATTATAATGGGACAATATTTAGTTAAGCATAGTACATTTAAAATGAATCATATCTAATATAATTTGAGGATTGACAATGTAAAAATTATTAAAACAATTACATAAAAATTAAACTCAATAAATAAACATTTCCATTATTATGAATGACATTTGAGAATGAATATTAATTTAAAATAAAAATAGACATGTGAATGTGATTATATAGAACAGTAATGCGTGTGTGTGTCTCTCTCTATATATTATAATATAAATGTGTTAATAAATTATAATATCTAGTTATAATATTAAGATAAACAATATAGGAAAATTTGAGAGAGAGATTGTGGGTTGATAAGACAAGTTGGATACTTAATTGGAAAAAAAAAGGGGGCTGAAAACCCAAAGAAAACGTTTGGTTAAAGAGAATTGCCTTCCCATTAATGATGCCTAACTGTTTGAAATTGAAACATGGCAGACAGGAGAAAAAGAATAATGGAAAAAGATCGATGAAAAGGGGAAACTAAATTTGATTTGAATGAGAGATACAAAGTCATAACTGCCGATTCTGCGAACAAATTAAATAATTTCTAACAAATGCTCATCAGACTCTAATCATAGTTAAGTAAATGTATGTAGAAAAAATAGGACTGCATGCATACATGTTTGAGCTAATATTAGGCAAAAAAGACATAATGAGAGCTAAAATGCAGCGTAGACTTGACTTGAATATTTTTGGTTCGTTTAAAACGGGGCGCCAATTGTTATGTGAATATGTGCAGCTAGGTCACGACTCACTTGGATTTGAAGGGTTAGCAAGTTAGATCCGAAGAGTGTCTACTTTTGACCTTGAGTGAGTTCTAACGCGTAAACTCTGCTCTCGACATGCACTTAATTAATTTTATATAGCTATTTGGTGGGCCATCTTTGAGGCGGTGAATGGCCCACACGTTGCTGAAATTCTTCAGTAAACGATATATCTGCCAAATTTGGCAAGCTGGGATCGATCAATTAATGAACAATTAGTCAGAGAAGAAGACTCCAAAGTCGAGCGGTTAAGGCTTCACTACAGGAATTTGTTTGTTTGAAAAAATAGACACTCCCTGCCCCTGCTGTAACCTTTGGCTTTGGAATAATGCAACGCGGAAATTAAATACTTCAACTCATGTGCTAGCTACTGCTAATAAGTCTTTGTTTTTGGAACAATAGCTAATAATTTTAAAATTTTAATTATAAAAGTATTGCATGCAGAATAATCATCATGTACACATTGATTTTGAACACCGTTTCCATTTATGCATTAACAATTAAAGCTAAGAGAATAACAATATCATTTTATAACAATATTATGGATATTATCGTAAAATAGATTAACGGTATAACTTTGTTAATATATTATAACTAAAAAATAAGTGTATATACATTAACAAATGCTTATCAGATTTGTTAATATACATTCACTTATTTTTTTTAAGTATATTAACAAATTATAATGAAAAATTATCTTAAATTACATCTAAAATATAATTTTCTAACGTACTGTAAAAACTCACATATTTACTTATAACTTTTCTTTTGTGAAAAATAAAAATTATAAATTGTGATTACATTTTTTTTTAATTTTCAGTTAGCATTGTTTTTTAAGACAATTTTGTATGAGGTATGAACACCTCTCCTTTTTTTTTTGAAAGAAAACACTTCTCCTAATAATTCATATAATTATCAACGAAGAATCAAAATTAGCATTTAGTAGTAATATAACTATTTAAAAATGTTATATATTTTAATTTTAATCATTTAAATGTAATTTAAAATATTTTTATTGCAATATAATCTAATAATTTATATTTATAGTTTTATATTTTACAATAACAAAATTTTCGTATATATTACTTCATCTAGATACAATGGTGGACTCAGAAAAATTTATTTACGTCTGCACAAGGTTATGAACTCGCTCAAAATATAGTTGTTTTTGTAACAAGATGCGGATAATAGTTTGACCGATCATTTAATTCCCCAAATTTTACCAATCCTCCAAAACAAATATGAGAATATTTTCCAGTACATCCATATATCATCATTCTATTTATAATGGTGAATAAAAAAAGTCAACATTACCTTTACATAAGGCCAATAAAATCACAGTAAAGACACTCATCTCTAGATGTTAACTCGTTTGAAAATGTCAAATTTAGCATAAATCCTTTCTTTTTAAGACAGAATATGACATCAATCCGATTGCAAATTCCCAGCTCTTTTTAAGGAAACATGTCTACATATAAAATGGATATGCAGCATAAATGATAAGAATATTTCAAAAAAACTTTGATTACACTTTGAACATGTTTTTTACATATGCAATTTAGATTTGATCCTTTTAACTCAGATACTACTTTGAATATGTTCTTTACCCATGCAATTTCAAATATAAATTAAGCAATAACATAAAAAAAAACACAAAAAGAAATTAGTATCTAACACAAATATTATAAAAAAAATCAAAATCAAAATTTTTATATTCACACATGCGGACATTTGTTGCAACTTGGGTCCGCCCATGTCTAGATATGCGTTTTTTACCATTTGAAGACCGCAAGGGACTGTTTTGATTCTGCTAAAATAGACCACAATGATTTTCATGCATTACTAGCCAAGTGTAGGACTACGATTCCTTTTGTTCCAAACTCTTATGTAATTTTTGTACAGAAAAAGTCAATTGTGTTGCTCATGCAGGTCCTACGACACAACGTGATTGCTGCCAGCCCAGCACTTGGAACACGGTCCGCTCTCGCTATGGCTTCAATTCGAGTAGTGGCATTCATTAGGTGGTTTGGGTGGAAATAAAAGAGAAAGAAAAAAAAAATACACAGAGATATTGACAAAAATAATAAGTGATATAATGAAAAAATAAGAGAAAGATAAAAAAAAAAGTGGTGAAAGTGAGATAGAATAAAAAATATATGTATGATAAGTATCATTCCTTTAATTTACACTATACAAAATGAGGACTTATCTTAAAAAAGGAATCATTTGTAGAAGAGAAGTTTTGAGTTTGATAGAAATCTTGAGTTGAAAATATTAAACCCCTGTAGTTGTGCGTTTCTGATTTCAATTTCAAAATGTATTTTTCAAAACAAAACATATTCAACAAAAAATGGGTTGAGTTGATTTTTTACATCTTTCTAAAACAGTTTTAACCCCATTTGAGAGTTTTATTGTTTTCGATTTTACTCTTTACCATAACAGTCACTTTTCCTTCCCTTCCCATTTCATGTTGCTTGTAACTTTCAGGGCACTCACACCCACTGCTCTCTCCCTCTCTCTATTGATACACTCCGGTCGTCGTCGTCGTCGCTAGCCGATCGGTGACAATCGTCGTTGTCATTGGTTGTCGCGATCTCCTCTTGCTCGTCGCCTGCCTCGTAGTTTCTCCTTACGTTCCTACTTCTTCCTCACGTTCCTCCATCGCCTAGTCGTTTTCCCGACGCCGGTCAGCCACCAACAAGACATTGAACGAATTTGTTCTCTTGAGGATCTGAGGTTGTGGCGGTGCTTATATCTACGAGTAATGCTTAGATCTCAAGTTGTGCGTTCAGATCCATTCGCTACAGTGGCCTTCGTGGCTGCAGCGGCGAGGCCCAACGGGTGGGTGTCCTGTATAACCCCTCTGTGAACCCACTGCCACAGGCATGACGAGGAATGAGGATAAGGTGCTTTTGTTTCTATGATTTCTGAAAGAGGTTTTTTTTTTTTTTTTTGGTTTCTATGATTTCTGAAAGTGGGTGTGTTTTGTTTAATTCTTGTTTGATTTTGAGTTTCTCAAATGGAATGTGGATAGGGTGGGGTTCTGATGAAGTGGTGGTGTTTCATGTTTTGGTGCATTGAGTCTGCTTTGGTAGCGACTTGGTGTGATGAGTCGGAGAGGAATGAGGTGAACGAACTTGTGCGGCGGAAGCGGCAAGGAGAGGCTGAGACGGTGAGATTTGGAAGCATCATCATCGGTGATTAGTGTCTCTAGCTTGGGGAGTTTGGGAAAGGGAGAAGAACCCAGAGAGAGACACACCACAAACCCAACAGTTTCAAAACCAAAGTTGAAATTAAAAACGGAAAACAAAAACTGGATTTGATTATCAAATATTTCAATAGTAAAAACGGAAAATCACCCTCAGTAGGTCTTAGTCTTAGTTTCTCATATATATTTGATATTCGTTTTAAAAAATAAGATTCTTGAAAAATGATATTTTTAAAAAATATTTTTTAAGAAGTTATTTTACTGAAACTTTCTTGTAAGAAGCTGAGATTCTTGTTTTTTCAAGATTTTTTTTATTATAGTAAAAATATTATATTATTTTATTAATATAATAAATATTTAAATTATTTGTAAAAATATCATATAAACTCTTCAATTTTTAAAAAAATATTTAAATATTTCTAATGATTAATCGAATAGATTTTACTTGTTCTTACAAATTTCAGTCATACAAAAATTTCTTCTCTACTAAATGTCCTTAAAGCTCAACCCCTTTTTTCTCCTTACCTATTTAAGAAAAGCTCAACCCCTTTTTTCTCCTTCCCTATTTAAGAAACTAGTTTACGTAGTCGGAATGTTTTAATGTTGAAATGTATTACCAAAACTAATTTTTGTAAAGTACTTAATTTAATTATTTAGTCGTAGATCCTACGTGGAGGGAAATAAACCAAGAGTTCATCCAGAAGGATGATTAAAGGGCGATGCAATCAGCAAATTCAACGAGAAAGAGAAGAAAAAAAAAGAATAATTATCAAAAATGGAAATCAGAAACATTTATTTAAGTCAATAACGGTGTATAGCGCATTGCAGGTTGAAAATGCCTTATAAAACATACAGTATTTATTAAACAATATATATATATATATATATATATATATATATATATATCCTAGGATGCTTAAGAAAAAAATGGACTTTGCACTGTGAAATTAAAAGCCGGCCTCTTCTAATGGTAGAAGATTATACTTTGAGGTGTCTAAGAATCATTCTAAGAACAAAGAAAATGTCAGAATCACGGGTGAAGTAGGTAACGTGAGCTAGCCTCAACAAAATAGATTAATGTTCTAGAATTCATAGGTTCATTTAGGTTGTCACTGCTCTGTAAAGGATATTGTCACTTGCAAAGTGCTCCACATATCCCTTCTTTAATTACCTGATCAAAGTTATTCCATTCTTTGGGACACTAATCTAAGTCAGCCCATATGGTTTCCGTTTCCCTTTTTGCCATCAATGAGATGATTGACTCCAAAGTTCTACACCCGCTTGACATGCTCCAAGTGTTTAACGACCAAAGTAATCAAAATTTAAAATGGCAGAAGCCACAGCTCCGAAAAATTGAGTTGCTCCATCATCTACTAAATGTATAACAATCTTTTAGTTATCACAAATGAAATTATAAGACTGACTTTGTATTAAAGGGAGAGAAGGAAGGGAGAGAGTGTGGATTCAAATCTCTTTTAGTAACAAAAACTAATAATTAATATTGATGATAAAAGAAATTGGTGCGGATAAAAAAAATGTGTAATTAACAATTTATTCGTGTTATCAGATTTGACAAATACACTCATTCTTTTAGCAGATCTTCCAATCCAAGTAAAGTATCCACTTATTATTACAATGATGTCTGATATGGAACGCTAGTTTGAGGCACCCAATCATCCCCATCCAAGAAGTTAGAGACAGTAAAATTAGCTGCATCAGTAGCATCAATAACATGATAGCCAGACCAGTTGACTCGGTTGGCAGTGTTTGAACCAGGACCTATGTTATCATACTCTCCGTAGTACAAGGTGCTCAGTGCAAAACTCCCATTCCATTCATGCCAACCAGCCGGAGCTATCAAACTATCCATGAAAGACTGCATATAAACAGTCCTTGAGTACTCCTTCCATGGCCTCCCAAGGAATGTTTCCACAGTAACAACCACAGGAGCCAGATCCTGTGCTGCTTTTATGGTCGCATTTTGTATGGAAATGCCAGTGTTTTGATTTGGATCAGTTCGACCTTGTGCAGTGATGGCATTGAATTGTCCACTCATGGGGAGGCGGGGATACATGTTGCAGTTTTGTAAAATAACAGCTGCATTTCCAAATATGAAGTCAACTGTGCCATATATGTCACATTCGCGATAAAACTGCCTCAGAGAATGCGTGTACAGTGTGTCTTGGTATCCTTCAAAGCTACAGCTGTAGAAGGTGGATATATCCGCTCCATTTCTTACTGCAACTGCTTGGTGCTTGCTTGGCCCAGCTGTGTTGCGGAATGTTATGTTCATTGCTACAAATCCTTGTGCTACCACAGCTGCAAATTACGAAGAAACATGTTATTTTCAAGGACTAAGAACCATATTCAAATTTAAGTGCATGCACTAGCAACATTTATTAATTAAAGATGTTATAAATGCCTACCAAATGTGGCCGAGTTGAATGTTGTAAAGCCATCAACAACATTGTGATCGCCAGTGATGATTGTCCGGTTGATTCCATCTCCAATTAGCATCAAGAACTTCTTGTTTTTGGCTATAGATACGTACTCTTGATATACACCCTCGGTGATCAAAATAATGAAGTAGCCATCGGTGGCAGCTGTGTTGTTTGGTGCAGCAGCTATGGCATCATTGATAGTGATAAAGTTCCCGCTTCCATCCTTACTAACCACCACAATATCACTCACAAGTACGCTTTCATTATCATTCATTGTTTGAAGTAGTTTTCTCCCCTGGCCTCTAGCGGAATCATAAATGGCACGTACTTTGTTTGACATCTTCAAGGGTAAACGTTCATTCTGGTGTTGCCATGATGTTGAAGTTTTGTTATCAGAATCCCAAGCCTTGGAGAACAAATAAAGCGAGACACTGTCAAGCTTTGCATTTTCCGAGAGTTGGGAAGAAAGATCATTCTTTACTCTTGGATCTGAAGCTGAAGTTTGAAGGCCATCTAAACAAGTTTGTTGATTTGTCAAAACAGCACTAAGCAATGTGTGAACATCGTCAGCTTGAGAGGTGGGAAGAACATCGCTGGCTTTATCAACAGTGTCATGTGTTGTTGATAAGTATTCAAAATTTAATTCAGCAAGGAATTGACAATCTTCAAGAGCACGAATTGTGGGTTGAGAGTAAGAAGAAGGATTTTGAAGATATGAATACATGTTGTTCAAGAACTTACGAGACTGAGACAATGACTTTCGAACAGAAATGCGGCAATAGTCATATATGCTGCCATTTTGATTAGCAAGAACAGATTTGCAGTAAGAAGGGTCTAAGGTAGAGTAGCATATGGTTTCTGGTGGAACGGCTTCATGGTTATTATCAGCTACGGAAATGGATGTCAAGAAGGATAGCACAAGGGAAACACAGAGTATACGAAAGTACAAGCTATTGAAAGCCATAGATATTGGTATTTTGGATGAAAGAATGAACAATTAAGAGTTATTAATGTAGCTTGAAGATTGGATGGATAATGGTGTGATCGATGCATAGATAATCGGGCTTCTTATATAGGGCTGGGTGACTATTTTGTCTCATTAAATGACATTAATTAATGTGGCGATGAATGCATCGCATATAGGAAGTCAACTTGAAGGAATTTTCGTTGCCTACATGATGTTGATGTCGTGGCTACCATTAACGTAGTCAACAGCTTCCAATTGAACCGCTATACATATAATGAAATATTTGATTTAGAATTTAGGATGAACATTCATTATGTTTAATGTATCGTGCATGTATGCAAATATTTGGAATTATGTTTATTTGTTTAAATTGCTAGCAGGGTTTTTTTGGTACGTGACTTATCTGATAACGTATTTGATATGCTTTTAAACTTGTCAACGGTGGGGTAGGTTCCCAGCAATCACAAGACACAGGAAAACAAAATAATGGAATAAACAAACGAATGGATTATTATTTGACAAAGACTGATAACATTGTATTGTCTTGTAGTTATATAAGATTTCCTTTAAAATAAAGTTATATATGATTGAAAGTCAAACTTTTGGTGAGTGTTAGAACATTGGAAACAGAATAATGATTGTAGATTCTTAGGAATGTATGTGGTCAGATATTTTCCCTCGTGCTGCATAGCTAAATATGTTATAACGATAAAATATAATTAAAGTGGAATACAATAATAGCCCAAATATCTTTTTCTAGTTCCTTCTTGGTTTATATCGTAACACGCGTCTACCAACCAATGCCGCTGCACATTATAGTTTGTCCATGTACGTGGATTAGAGTATTAAACGCAAAATATATAGGTCATATTTCATATTCTGATTTCTGAAGAACGCGATCAATTTGCCAGTTGGAGGATTGGTATAAACAAATTAATCTTACAGACAGGGAGGGATCCAGAAAAAAAAAAAAAAATAACGGGGGTAATAGTGGTGGGATTTGGACGCGGTGCTTCTGAAATTTTTTTGTGAAGAAAATTAAAAGAACAAGTTATTATAATAAAAGTGTGAAAAATATACTATTTAAAAGAGAAAAAATTAACAAAATTAGCATGTGATGGATACTCAAATGTAACAAGAGTGTAGTAACTGCATTCATAAAAGTTACAAACATATATATCCACGCTCACTCCTTTCTTATTTTTCATCTTTTTTATTATTCTTTTTCTATACTTTTCAATTTTTTCTCTTGTACAAATGTTTAAACTATTTTTTTATTTTACTTTATTTTATTATTATATAAAAAAAATTATTCTTGAAATTTAAGGGAGGACACTGCCCCCCAATTTCTAATGTGCGTCCGCCCATGCTTACAGATATAGTCTTTATTTTTTTCTTTAATTTTTAATTATATTTTTAGTTTTTATTGATGAGGAAAATTCGCACTTTAATATTTTAGTTAGAATTTTGATTAAAAAGAATCAAAGGATTAAAGAGAAGTGAAATAGTTCTAATACACTTACACCCTTCTCATTGAAATATTACACTTACTCTTACTTTATACGTCATTCTTACGTAATGTTGACGCTCATTTTCTAACAAAATATTATATATTATTTTTACGTACCACACCTAGTGGGCTAGCACGTACACTTAAAAATAATAATATAGTTTTTTTTATGAGTAATAATAATATAAAAATAAGAGTCGTGTAAGTGATAATGTAATTTTGTAATTAAAAAGATGTAAATGTAATTAAGGGAGGTTAGTGGCAACGACGACAATCTGCACTTCTTCTCGTCAATCCTTACCTCAAGTCGGATTAAGACATGTTTATCTTTTAGAAAATTCTGGAGTTTAAGACATGTGATTATTGGTTGTGTGGGAGGAAAATTGAGTGAATATGCGATTCTATTAATCTTCATTCTTCTCTTATAAAAAAATCTCCATTCTTCTAGCTTAGAAACTCTATATATCCTTTTAGTAAGGTAACTTGCGATTTGTGATATACTGCATGCATGTTTCGGAAACATTAATCCAGGACATAAGCGTTTTTATTTTTTATAAATTATCTTGAAAAACTGGAAAAAAATCGATAAGAAAAACTATTTATTTTATTAAACTAATAATTCAAATGCCTACTGATCCATGTTAACCTTGACGACACACGTCCAATGCTCGGATCGGACAAATTAAAACAAGTGATAGTATTTTGTAAGTAACCGATCGAAAGTCACTAATGCTGCGTCTATCTTTGAAAACTAAAAAGATAGATTTAATTCGTGTAAATATTATTCATAAAGAGTCAATTACAATCTTACAATATAGAGTGGCAGTGCATTTAATCATTTATAATAAATTACAATCGAGAAACACGTGTACCAGCATTAAAAGAATTGTTAAGCAACTTTGCTTGTAACTTATGACTATATCAATCCACTCATGTATGGAACTCCAGTTTGAGGCAGCCAATTATCTCCGTCCAAGAAGTTAGACACGGTAAAATTAGCCGCATTCGTAGCATTGATAACATGATAACCAGGCCACGTCACTCTGTTTGTGGTGTTTGAACCAGGTCCCTTATTATTATATTCTGCATAGTACAAGGTGCTTAGGGCAAAATCTCCACTCCATTCACGCCAACCAGAAGGATCTATGAAACTGTCCATGAAAGACTGCATATAAACCGTTCTTGAGTACTCTTTCCATGGTCTCCCAAGGTACGTTTTCACAGTGCCAACTGAAGGAGCCAAATCAGCCGAAGGTTTTATAGTGGCATTATGTATGGACGTGCCTGTGTTTTGATTTGGGTGTGTTCTGCCTTGTGCTGTGATGGCATTGAATTGTCCACTCATGGGAAGGCGGGGATATAGGTTACATGTTTGGAGAACAACAGCAGCATTTCCAAATATGAAGTCAACGGTGCCGTAGATGTCACATTCACGGTAAAATTGTCTAAGGGAATGCGTGTACAAGGTGTCTTGATACCCTTCAAAGCTGCAGCTGTAGAAGGTGGACATATCAGCTCCGTTTCTCACTTGCAACAGCTTGGTGCTTACTTGGCCCAGCAGTGCTTCGGAATGTTATGTTAACTGCTACAAACCCTTGTGCCACCACAGCTACAAGTGAACATAAAACTATACATGTAAGAAGATGCTCTCCAAATTTATAAATCAAACGAGGGTTGTATAAGTTAATTTTCAAGCCATCTTAGCATGTTTGATTCTGAATAATCATTTTATTCATTAAAAAAATTTATAAAAATTAAAAATATTTTAAAAAGATTATATCTTGAAAATATGTTGAATTAAACGTGGTAAGATATGTATGTTGCTCACCAAATGTTGCTGAGTTGAATGTTGTGAAATTATCGACAACATTGTGATCACCTGTGATAATCTTTTGATTGATCCCATCTCCAACCATCATCAAGTTCTTTTTGGTTTTAGCTATGGATATATATATTCTTGATACACACCTTGAGTGACAAAAATTAAAAAGTAGCCATCACTAACAACTGTGTTATTTGGCACAGCTGCTATGGCATCGTTGATAGTGGTGAAGTTTCCGCTTCCATCCTGGCTAACAACCATAATGTCCCTAACCAACACACTTTGGCTGTTATCTTGAAGTAGTTTTCTCCCGTGACCTCTAGCAGAATCATAAATGGCACGTACACGGTTTGACATCTTCAATGGTAAACGACCATTGCGGAAACCCAAATGTCTCCCATGCATTGGTTTTCCATGATGTTGAGTTTTTCTTCTCAGGCACCCAACCCTTGGTGAACAAGTCAAGAGAAACATTGTGGAGCTTTTTGTCATTAGAGTGTGATGAGATAAGATCACTCTTCACTCTTTGATCAGAAGTTGTGGTCTGCTGCAAGCCTTCTAAACAAGTTTCTTCGTTTGTCAAAACAGCACTAAGAAGGGTTTGTTGATCTTCGGCTTGATCGGTGGGAAGAACATTGCTAGCTTTATCAACAGCATCAAGTGCGTTTGATAAGTATTCGAAGTTTAGTTCAGCAAGGAATTGACTGTCTTCAAGGGCTCGAATTGTGGGTAGAGACAAAGTGGATTTGTCTTGAAGAAAGGAATTTACTGAGTTCAAGAATTTTCCGGACCAAACAAGGACTTTCGGACAGAAATTTGACCATAGTCAACGATGCTGCCATTTTGATTAGCAAGCACAGTTTTGCAGAAGGAAGGATTTACGGTGGAGTTGCAAATGGTTTCTGGTAGAACCACTGCACGGTTATTAGCAGCTATGGAAATCGGTGTCAAGAAGGATAGCACAAGGGAAACAACAGAGAGTAAGAACGGACAAGTTCTTGAAAGCCATTGGTTTTTCGAAAGAAAGAACGTTTATGAAACTTCCTAGCTATTGTATATGGATGTACGGGAATGAGGTTTATGTTTCTCGGTGCCTCTTATATAGGCATAAGACGTAGATCCATTTGATGTTTTAAAAAATGGTAGGTCATGCATCGTAATCTGAACTTAGAATGAAGGCATCACACGTATTAAAAATGTCAACCATGCATAAGGAATTTGCATTTTCCTACTTGATGTTGATGTGGCCACCATGAGCGCAGTCAACTCACTACCAACTCGCCATTGTGAAATACAGTATTTGCCAAGTGGTTGAGTAGAATATTCATTGAGTTACCTATTATCGTGCATGTATGCAAATGTTCTAAATGGTGGTTTTATTGGTATATATTTTAAAAAGAAAAAAAATAAAATATTCATAAACTTTCGTGATGCATTGAAAAATATACTCGAGTTAAATATTCTTACAGTATAGAGCAGCAGGTTTGCAGGATACCATCAAGGGGCAAGAATGATGATTTTATTGGTATATATTATAAAAAGAAAAAAATATATTCATAAACTATTTGATAAGATAAAGTTATAATCATTCCTTGATGATGTTAATTTCTATAATCAAGCATACATGCGATAAATATTTTTATGGATAATTTTATTAGATTTAAATATCTTTTTAGTTTTTATAATTTGAAGTTTTTATTTTATTTTGTCCTTATAAAATTATTATTTTTTAATCCTTACAAATTATATTTATTTTATTTTTAGTTTTTAAAACATTTTAGATAATTTTTTGAATAATAAAAATGTTATCTAAAATGTTATGATGACGAAAAATAAAACAAATATAATTTATAAGAATTTAAAATAAAAAATCATTTTACAATGATAAAAAATAAAAAAGAACTAAATTATAATAACTACAAAGATGCTTAAGACATTTTATTATTATAAATTGCAAAAAATAATTAATGTAAAATACTAATTTAGTATTGATTTTTAATTTGAAATTTGAAGCTCCCCAGAAGAAAAATGTGAATTAGCAACCGCAACAACACAACAAAAAGCATGGTCCCCTATGCATTTCATTGTAGGAACCGCGACCGACAATAGGACCGATTTAATTGACGGTACGGTGGCAATATCTTTCACTAATTCGATCACAATAAGGTATGTATTTTGAAAATTGTTTCTGGAAATTCTAGCAACTGAATTTGAGATTGAATTTATTTTGACATAGGGACTGATTATATTTCGATCGCTAAAATAGTAAATGATGTTAAATATAAAGACTGAATCCATAATTAATGTTAATAAAAGAGATTAAATTGACTTATAGTTATCATCGATTTAAATTATTTTAAGATAATTATTTTAAAAGTTAATAAATTTATTTTATATTATGAGTTTTAATTGAATATGTGTGTAAAACGTTTTATAATGCTAATGGATAATATTTTTTCTCTAACAAAGTATATTGTAATAATATTAAAAAAATTATCTGATACTGACACTTTTAAGAATCAAAATCATCTTTTACTCAAAACAAAAAATTGTTCAATCGGTAATTTTCCGATAGCATGAAATATTATTTTATCAGTACCTAATTGGCTGATGTGATGTCGACTTTAATAGCTAAACTAATTATTGTTTTTATAGACTTAATTTTTTATATTAAAAATTAAATTAAGTGACAGTGACAGTTTTAAAATCAAAATGATATATTACTAAAAAAAATTATTTGTTCACTTGCTTATCTGATAGCACCGAATATTATTTTAGTTTGTCAACAGTTAGGTTGGTTCCCAGCAATCATAAGACAAGTAAACACGAAAAATAAGTCACATAACCATTGTTTATTTCGCCAAGATACGAGATCATTGTATTGTCTCGTAGTCAAAGAATGACAAAAATCGCAATGTGGATATACTAATATTAATGGCCGCAACGATGTGCTAATAATAATTGAATTTCATGGTTGTGGGTATATATAAATATAGAGGTTCACGTAGTTGATGTTTAACACAAGCATATCACAATTGGTAAGTAGCTTAAACTCTTTAAAGTATATGATAAATAATTTGGTAAAATATATTCAAAATTCCTCTAAAATTTGAAAAACATTAATTTTGTTTTTATAACTTTTTTTATTAATTTGATCTATCTGAAAAATAAAATATATTTTTGATGGTTTTATGTGATAACTTCGTTAAACGATAATCTGACATAACTAATAAACTTACAAGTATAATTTGATTACAAATGAATCAAATAATAATTTATAACGGTTAAAATCTCTCAAAATGAATTAAAAAATTTATAATAACTAAAAACACTAAAAAATTATATTTTTTTTCACTTTCTGGATATTCTTACATTGATGAGATTAGGGAGAGAGATGAAAGAATAATAGGTTTTGGTGTCTTTTAAGTGTATTTGAGATGATAGAGAGAAAATAATTAAATATGTTAGTCAAGTCAAGAAACCATCTAACGGACTTTTCATTGATAATCAACAAACAAAAAATGTTTTATTGTTTTAGGGATCAAATTAATACGAAAATTTTTATGAGAATAAAATTAATATTTTTCAAATTTTACAAGGACCCAAAACATATTTTACCATAAATAATTCAATGTTTTATTGTATATAATGTGTATAATGATTACTATACATATGGACTTTAGCAACAATTATTTTGTCTAACACTTAATAAAAATGTTGTTAAAATCTTTTAGCAATATTTAGAAAATGTTATCAAAAAGACATAGACTATACACAATATTTAATAAAAATGTCGTGAAAACATATTAGTAACATTTATATATGCATAATTTAACAACATTTTTATTAAGAGTTAGTAAAAAAAAAATGTTAAAGGTGTAGTAGTGAATATCTACGAAAAGAGAAGTTGTCCTTTAATTACAATTTTATTTGCACAAAAAATATTATAGTTTCATGACTTGCAACTATAAAAATATACATGTTCATATTAGAAAGATTAATTCTAAAGAGTTATAAAAGATATGAAAATTTGCAATAGAATTTTGGTTAAATTAGTCCATAGGCCCTCATACTATTATAAAATTTTAATTAGGTTTCTATACTTTATTTTTTAATTCAGTCTTTAAATTAATTTTAAATTTGTAATCAAGTCTCTATATTAATTTGTCTTGAAGAATTTGTTAGACTTGACAAAATATTTCATCATATACACACACACACGCAAATGCCGAGTGTTATTCCATGTTAGTCCAAATGGTATTGTTGTTACACATGGAATTATTTAATTTTATTTTTTTTTATCTAAGGTGCCTCAACACCCCATGTTTTTTGTTTTCAAACTGTCCATTATCTCCCAAATCGTAACCCAACCCTAAAATATGGATTATGTATCTCCCAGACCGTAACTCCAACCCTAATGTGGGATTAATCTTTAATTTGTTTGTAATGTTGTTCATACCTCCTTAATCACCTTTGTAGCATTTCATGATTTAGGATTTGTAATCAGCTCAATTGTATAGGTTTTAATTTTGCATCTATGTATGTGTATATGATGGAATATTCCATCAAGTTCAAGTCTAACATAATCATCACAAAAAATTAACATACGTATCTTACTACGAATTTAAAATTAATATAGGGACCCAATTTGAAAAAATAAAGTATGAGAAGTTAATTAAAAATTTTGTAGTAATATGAGACCTAAAGACTAATTTAGCCTAGAATTTATGATTTGTATTTAAATGAGAGAATTAAATAATGGTATTTTAGTTCAAAATTATTTCAATTAATTATTTTTAATCTATGCGCATAAATCTTAAACATGTTTTTTATTTTGAGTATGACTCATCTTGTTTCACTAATTTGATTTATTTTGAAGTTAATTTTGATAAATTCAGTTTATACTCATCTCATATTTTGAAGACAAATTCA
>PYAF01004467.1:187853-204932 GCA_007407185.1 Glycine tomentella
AATTTTATTTTTAGTTTTATAAATAGATATAATTAAATTTTATTTATCAAATTGTATAAAAAAATATACCAATTTAATATTTTCAACTTATATAATGTTTATAAAATATAAAATAATAAATTTAACATAACAATGTAAAATTGATAATATTAATATTAATAATACAATAAATATAATAAAAATAATTATTATTATATTATTAATATAAAATTTTAAAATAAAATTATTATTATATAAGTAAAAATTAATAAATTATTATTTTTATTATAATTTTTAATATTTTCTTTTCTTTTTATCTATTTATATAACATTAATCTTCACTTGTTCTAGTCCGCACAACAATTTTTTAAAAATACCATATATTATAAATACTTAAAAATAAAAATTAAGAAACAAAAGGTATATATTTATAAAACTAAAAATAAAATTACTATATTTACATGAAAAAATAACATATTATTATGGTACCAATATGTTATTGGTCCAAATAACACTAAATTTAGATTTTTTAAGTAAGATCTTAGATTTAAATCTTATAAATAAAAAATATAATCAAGACAGAAAAATTTATTAAAATCGAATTCTCTCATCAAAATTAGTTATGAATTGGTACATATTTTGTAGCATGACGGTGAAAAAAAATTAACAGTGTTTAATTTAATTGTAAAACAACGACAGGAACCAAATTGAAATAGATGAAGACAAATTTGCAAAGAATAAACATTAAAAAAGTATAAGACTAAAAAAATGAATTTGCATATATGAACTTAAAGAGATGTACTTTCTATCCAATTAACTTTACTTCTTTTTTAAAGGACAATTAACTTGACTTTATTCACTACAAAATGAATATATAAACATATCGTAAACAACATACAATTTGATTGTGATTCTGTTAGTGAGACAAATTACAGACAGTGGGTGAGATATGCAGAAAAGCCCACACAACTCATTTATGGCAGCAACCAACGACCCTATTTATCCACTTCAGACTTCACACTCATCCATCTCAGTGATCTACCTGCTATCACAGTATCACTTACCTTCTTCTTTACCATGTATAATCCACCAATGGTGTCTCACGTAGCCACCATTCTCTCTGTAGTTTTTGTTCTACTCCTTTCTTCGTTAACCCATTTCAGCATCACCGCAAATGCAACAAGAACCCCCCAAGAAAACAGCCTCCATCTCCAAGTAGCAAACTCCACATGCGAGGGAACACTCTACCCCGATCTCTGTGTCTCAACCCTTGCCTCATTCCCAGATCTCACCTCAAAAACCCTCCCACAAATTATATGTTCTGCCGTGAACCACACCATATACGAGGTCAGATTGTCGGCCTCCAACTTCAGCAGCCTCCGAAGGAACCTCCGGAAACTCGCCAAACTCGATCAGAGAGCCCTCGACGACTGTCTCAATCTCTTCCACTACACCGTTTCGGAGCTCCGAACCACCATCGCGGGTCTCTCACAGAGGACAATAGGACCGAAGCGTTACCACCACGGGCAGACTCTGTTGAGTGGCTCAATGACCAACTTGTACACGTGTCTGGATGGCTTTGCGTACAGTAAAGGGCACGTGAGGGAGAGGTTTGAGGGGAGGCTGTTGAAGATTTCGCATCACATTAGTAACTCGCTCGCCATGCTGAAGAAATTGCCAGAAGGAGTGAAGAAATTAGCGTCCAAGAATGAGGTTTCCCCCGGATATGGTAAGATGAAAGACGGGTTTCCAACGTGGCTATCAACCAAGGATAGAAAATTGCTTCAGGCTGCCGTGAATGAAACAAAGTTCAATCTTGTTGTGGCCAAAGATGGCACTGGCAACTTCACCACCATTGCCCAAGCAGTGGCTGTGGCTCCCAACTCCAGCCCAACTAGGCAACTATCTCCTTATCCATCATCACATCACCCTTTTTATATTAAGACTTAATTATCAATTTGTTACTCAAATTATTTTAAATGATTTAATTTGGTTATCAAATTCTATAAAAAGATAATTTAATCTTCAATTTCTTCAAAATAGATCAATCTATTCTCAAATTTTCAAAAGATATAATTTGATCTTCAAGTTCTTAAAAATAAATCATTTTGATATTCAAAATCTTAAAAACTAATTAATTTTTTAAGTCTCAATTTTTTTAGGATTTGATAATCAAACCGTATGAACTTCTTTGTACATGCATATCGATGTTTTTGTTAATTTGATTTTCTCTTTCGTGGTTGAGAGAATTGTTTTTTGTTTTGGCATTATGTGGCTTTCAATTGTTTGACATGACAATAATTGAGTGGTAAATTTGATGTGAACGAGTGTAGATTTGTGATACACATAAAAGCCGGGGCATACTTTGAGAATGTGGAGGTAATCAGCAAGAAGACCAATCTGCTGTTCGTCGGAGATGGGATTGGAAAGACTGTTGTGAAGGCCAATAGGAATGCTGTGGACGGCTGGACCACTTTCCAATCAGCCACTGTCGGTGCGTTTAACTCAACCTTCCTTTATCCGTTAATATGTACCTACTATTTTCAGTAATTTACTCAGCCACGCATGGTTGAATTTCATAGTCACTATTGAAAAACTTAAAAAAGAAAAAAAAAAAAAAAAGAGATAAAAACGAAAAAAAAATATTACTAAACGGATTGACTAGTCTTAATTAGTGTTTATTGAATTTAAAGGCAATAGTGATAATAATAGTAATAAAGAGAAAAAGATGTGGAAAAGGCGACAGAAGAAAATTTCCTAGGATTAGTGAAGCAAACTTCAAAGTACTGATGTTGCAAAGGATCATCATTACTTGAATTATTAGATTTATTATCATCAGTAAAACAGACATTTGCTCGCGTTATTTGGGTTTGGTCAGGGCATCTTCTACTTCCGTCACTGAAGGCTTTTTAGAGTAAAGTAGGAAGCAGAGAGATCTGCATTTTCTGATTCTATATAGTAACTTAATTATATTTGCACATCGCAATCACGGGCCAATATCGTTTGTCTGACATACAAATTACTCCTATTGGCATTTGAAAACGTAAACTACTAACTACATTTTTTTTTCATGCCTCGGAAACAACTTAGATTTGAACGTGAGCTCTAGAGCTAACTACCTGGTTATACCATTTTAAACACTTTGGTCATGATTGAACACTAAGACGATAGATCTGAGTCCATATCTACTTTATACCAAAGCTCAATTTTCAGCTGTAACCTCAAGTTTACCCTACTAATATTCAGACAAGTAAAGAGATTCATACAAGGCCCACCAAAGAAAAAGAGTAGTGTAGAAGACACAAAATATCTGGTAGCTGTTAGACAACGATTTACTTTTGAAAAGACGTAACGAAGTACTGTATTAATGCTTTGTTTATGCGTAAGACATAGTAGTATTAAGCTAAAGGTCTGAATTAAAAATGTATCAATCCTACCAATTATCTCAGTAGAATAACGCTGAGATTAACATATCAATCATTTTTTTCCCTGCGACTACTTAACTAAAGATGTATCAAGTCTGCACATATTAATTGACTAATGATCTAGGAAGAAGAAAATTAATATGTCAATCATATTTCCTGTCATTAATATATCAATAACTTGAAAAAGGTTATATGGCAATTTCTTTGAAAATAAAAAAACATCAATCAATGGGATTTACAGGGTGGACAGCACCAAAAAGAGCACAATCCGTATAAGTAATTACTCCCATCTTGCACATTATTAGATAAGATATTGTCTTATAAATTATAATATCGAATCAAGGATAACATATTGCACTCTTCAAAAAATAAGATAACATATTGCAAAACCAAAGATCTCGTGTCTGACTTGACATGACATGACATGACATGCACCTTGTCCTATATATATATATATACTGCCCACAACATTCTGGTTGTAAAGTATAATCTTTATAACTAGCTAGTAAAGTTATTTTTGCATTCGTATGAATTACTTTAATTTTTTTATACGTCTAAAATATATTTATTTATAAAATTAAATTTTTATATTAAGACAAATATAAAAATGCAGAAAAAGTAAGAATATTTAAGTAAGAAAAAATATAATTTATTATAGTCTTGAATATATTTTTAAATTCTTATTTAAAATATTTATAAAATTAAATGAGATATTGATTTTAAAATTTAAAAGGGAATTAAATTGTGTTATATTTAAATATTTTTGTAATTTTTAAATTGTGAAAAGGGCAGTGACTTTTTGCGTTGGCTGACAGAAGGAGTCCACACTCCACATTGCTCCAACCCAACTAAAGCTATAATTTAATGCTTCGTTACCTACCATGGCTGACAGAAGTGACTTTTTGAGTTGACTAAGAATGAGAGTGAGTGTTTCGTGGTTTTTTTTTTTTTTTTTTTTATTTTATAATTGATGCATGAATGATGCTCACGGCTCACCAATGATATTTATTTTTTCACCTTTTGTTGAGTTTCATGAAAATTGAGAATCGACCCGGCCGGTTTGGTTCGAACAAAACCAAGTTATGTCAATTCAGATTTGAAATTTGGAAGGAAGAAAAGAAAAAATGAGCCGACTTGACCCGAGTTCCTTCATCCAATTCGGTTTCGGTTCATGCTTGAATCCAACCCAAATTGGCCCATTTTTTAGTCATATGACCATTGATGTCGTGTTCTCTAAAAATTACCGTCAAAAGTACCAACTGAAGAGAAACTTTCATTGTTGAAAAAAAGCAACTTCCAATGAAGAATGGAAGTTGCCCTTAGGTATTTGTAAAAATAGGTTACTAGAAAACCGTTGCTATTAATTATATTATATATATACATGACCGAAACTTAATCTTATTGTTATGCATGTTTTCAGCTGTGGTTGGAGACGGATTCATGGCAAAGGGTATAACCTTTGAAAATTATGCTGGGCCAAGCAAACACCAAGCAGTGGCCCTAAGGAGTGGTTCTGACTTATCAGCCTTCTATAAATGCAGCTTCGTTGCCTACCAAGACACTCTCTATGTCCACTCCCTGCGCCAATTCTACCGCGATTGTGACGTTTATGGCACAATCGACTTCATCTTCGGCAATGCAGCAACAGTGCTCCAGAACTGCAACTTGTACGCACGCAAGCCCGACCAAAACCAAAAGAACGTGTTCACTGCACAAGGAAGAGAAGACCCTAACCAAAACACCGGCATTTCCATCTTGAACTGCAAGGTTGCAGCAGCTGCTGATTTAATCCCGGTCATATCTCAGTTCAAGAACTACTTGGGTCGTCCTTGGAAGAGGTATTCGAGAACTGTTTATCTCAATTCTTACATGGAGAATCTGATAGACCCCAAAGGGTGGTTGGAGTGGGATGGCACGTTAGCATTGGATACGTTGTATTATGGAGAGTACAACAATAGGGGTCCCGGTTCAAACACAAGTGCAAGAGTTACGTGGCCTGGTTATAGGGTTATCAAGAACGCCACTGAGGCAAACCAGTTCACAGTTGGCAATTTCATTCAAGGGAATGAATGGTTGAGTTCCACCGGCATTCCATTCTACTCTGATTTGAGTTGAATACGTTATGCTTATTAGTGCCTTCATGCTCTTTATTATTATTATTAGCTAGCTTATCGATGCTCTTTGGGTATCCCCATGTAATAAAGAATAAGATGTTTGTTGTGAAAATGGAATTGAAGGAATGTTATTGTCCCTTGCGACAAAAGCAATAACTAAAATAAAAGTGTTTTATATCATTCTTTTATCCACAAATATTCATTTATTAGTTTTGTTAGAAAAATTATTTGAAAATTTTAAAATCACCACTTCTCTCCCTTTCCTTTTCCCTTCATAATTTTTTAATCACTAGAT
This sequence comes from Glycine tomentella, assembly GCA_007407185.1. Taxonomy (NCBI): domain Eukaryota; kingdom Viridiplantae; phylum Streptophyta; class Magnoliopsida; order Fabales; family Fabaceae; genus Glycine; species Glycine tomentella. Next base: position 193,667 of record PYAF01004467.1, read on the forward strand.
TAATCTTATATTTCCGTTTTACTTATCATTTATGTTTTACTATCTCCTACATAGTTTATGGGATGTGAGAATAATTAAGAGTTTCCACTTAATTATGCATGACAGTGCAAATTTAGGAAACAATTATTTTTCTTCTTCTTCTTGTTACAGGAGAGATCTGAAGACCAAAGTTGCTGAATGGAAACATGTATATAGGCTAACTAATAATTACTAAATAAATATACGCAATAACTAATGTGGCTCGCGAATAATTAAATCGAAGTCAAGTATTTTTAGAGATGTTAATTGTTAAATGACATTAAAAAACAAGGCGCTTGATCAAAGCTTCTTTCAGTTCAGTGAATGAACGAAGAAAAACTGAAAATAAATAAACAGGAGATTTTTGCACAATTTTCTTTCTGAGTGTTTGAGTACCTCTTACTGTCACATCAGATATTTTTCTAACTTTGTCGTAGATATTTTGAAACAAGTTGCATTTGAATTTCGTTAAACATCATTCTAGAATTATTTGTACCTCACTGCAATACTCATGTCAATTTATATTTTTGGTTTATTGCATGTTATAAAAAAAATATGTTTTTACAAACAATATGTTATGTTTGTCCAAAAGAATAAGAAAAATTAGTTAAAAAAATAAATGTTTTTATTAAATTAGTTATTATTTCTCCATAAGAAAGCAATTCTCAGTCATTTGTGTCAACTTTAAAGTTTCAACCGAATTTTTTATTTTTTAAATTAATTATAAATTATGTGTTTTCCTAAATGATAAATATTTAGATTCATTATTATGAAATAATTAAGTTGGCCGGATTAAAACATTTCACATAAAAAAGAACATATTGTTTTGGGCTAAAAGCCTCTATCAACTTTGAGATTGCAAATGAAGCCCATACTCTCAAGTCCAAAGTTCCATTGTAACTTAAAAAAAACTGGCCCATTTAATAGGGTCCAGCAACCCACCGGAGATCACGGTATGTAAATGAAACCTGAGTAGTATAAGTAATGATGTGTAGGGTACTTATGAAACGGTGTTTGTCGCAATTATTAGTGTATTTGGTTGAGAGGGAGAAAGGAAAAATAAAGAAAAAAATTGTGTAGGTCTCATCTGGATCTCACACATTATACACTTGTTTTGATTTAAAAATATTTATTTTAATTTTTATCTTCTTTATTTTCATATTTTAAACTAAACACACTCTTAGAGTTATTATGCTTCCCGTTACATATTTACACCTCAATCTTTGTTCGCAGAAAAAAAATTTGTTTCCCTTCATAAAAGAATTTTGCTCGAAGCACGTGGAATCTTATGAAATGGTGTTAGTCGCAATTATGGTATCCATGGAATGTTGCTGTGATAGGTCTTTTGTGGCAATTAAAACGCCTTGGTATCCCCTCCAACCAAGAATTGGGATTTCACAATGACTAACTAGTTTCTTATTACACTTTTATCTCGTGTCTTTTTTCGGTTCTTTGTCTTCATGGTTTCATATTTGGTGTCTCACACTTAAAAGGAAGTAATTTAGGGATGAAAAACAAATCAATTATATATGTTAAACTAAATTTATTAAACAAAGAATAAAATAATTTGAATCAAAATGTCATATTTAAATAAGATAAAATCATTCTTTAAGAATGTTTTTAGTGTTAGATTTGAACAAGGATTGGAAGAGATTTTCAATATAAAAAATGAATTTTTCTATCAAAATTTTTGAGATTTGTACATTGTTTAAAAAAAATAAAAAAATTTCTTCTCTTTTTTCTCTAAGATCTCAAAATGAAATATATACTAAATATCTTCAGAAATTTTCAATCCAAATTTTCAATCCTACATAATATTATAAGATCCATCCAAAAATTATCTAAAATCTTAATTTTACAGCTAATATTTGAATATTTAAAGAGCTACTTACGGCTTTTTCGAACAGGTGCCAAAAAAAAGTATGTTTGGTTACACTCTCCCAGTATTTTTTAATAAAAATCTAATGCATAGGAGATGCTATGCATTATGAAGCAGCGGTGTAGTAAAACCATGACGAGGTGCAAAACTTTTATCAGCAGTTCATGCATGACTGAAATAGTGAAATTGTATCAGCTATACAAATTAAAAACATATCATGTGCTATGTAGATTGTAGACTGAGGTTGGTATTATGTGTGAAGGATCATAATAACCAGATCTATCTATGCATGGTCCTTTATATCGTGGTTCTTGGACCTTTTTAATTAGTGAACTTGAATAAGGATATTTGTTCTCCATGCTTGTGTTCATCACCTTTCTCCGACAGTTTTTCCCTGTTCGAGCACCGTGCACTTGTTTTATTTGTTCACTGACAAACAAACAGTTAAGTTCATATGTGCTCACCGAGTTGTGGGTAAGAACTTCTCTCGGCAACCGCAACATAACATGAACTGGAGCGCTCCAGCTAGATCCATTGGCCAAACAATACAATTTTAAACAAAAATTAAATGTCTTTTGTTGAATTGACCAGTGGATCAAGAAAAAACAAACATTAAGTGTACAATTTGTTTTTGTTCTTGTTTTTACCGATGGTAACTATTATTACTTGATTAATGTTCCTGTAGTTTTCAATTTTCCTTTACAGTAGTGTCTTAAAATGGACCTTCGATGACCGGCTAATTAATACACTTCCATTGTGGGTTTGCACGGAGAAATAGTTATCTCCTTAGAAATTTCCAGTTTAGAAGAAAGTAATCCAAAACCCTGGTGTTGTAGTTGTAGGATGTGGACCTAATGTATTGTTGTATTGTAACCAAGCAAGCAGAGGCAGCATTAGTCTTTTATAAATAGATACAAGAGGAGTACATTGTAGTTTTGTGTTGGCTGGGTTGGGTTAGGTCATTTTTACTTTGAGCAGTTCAACATGACCTTTTATTGTCTCTTTTTCCTTCTTTCTGTCTTTTCCACCACTCTGCTCCTCCCTTGTCATTCCCACCACCACCCCCACTCTGCCACGCACAACTACAGAGATGCTCTCACCAAATCCATCATCTTCTTTGAGGGCCAGAGGTCAGGGAAGCTCCCTTCTAACCAGAGGCTGTCTTGGAGGAGGGACTCTGGTCTCTCTGATGGCTCAGCCATGCATGTATGATAACATTAACACAACATTCTTAGTCTTAGCTAGTCCCACTTTTTGTGTTCTTTGACTTTTGCACTTTGCTTATTTCGGCTTAAATGTACAATGCAGGTTGATTTGGTTGGAGGCTACTACGATGCGGGGGACAATGTCAAGTTTGGGTTTCCCATGGCCTTCACCACCACTATGCTTTCGTGGAGTGTTATTGAGTTTGGCGGGGTCATGAAAGGTGAGTTGCAGAATGCCAGAGAGGCCATTCGTTGGGCCACAGATTATCTTCTCAAAGCTACTGCACATCCGGACACCATTTATGTTCAGGTTAGTCTTCTCTTCCTAATAGTTTCATTTCTTTTGTTTTTTTCATGTTATGCATAAAATGCATATGACTATTGAGAAAGCAAGGTAAATGTTGTTATTGTTGGCTGTGGTTTTTGCAGGTGGGAGATGCTGTGAAGGACCACGCTTGCTGGGAGAGACCCGAGGACATGGACACCCCAAGGAGTGTCTTTAAAGTAGATAAAAACAACCCTGGTTCTGATGTGGCTGCAGAAACTGCTGCGGCTCTTGCAGCGGCTTCTCTGGTTTTCAAAAAAACTGATCCCACCTATTCCAAAACTTTGATTAGGAGAGCTATCCATGTAAGCATTTGATTTGTGATGAAAACATTATTTTGGATGTAAATGGAATTCTTTCAACTAATGTTTAAAATCTGATAATCTACTTGTTTATGGGTATAGGTTTTCCAGTTTGCTGATAAATATAGGGGACCCTACAGCAATGGCTTGAAGCCCATTGTGTGCCCCTTCTATTGTTCTTACTCTGGTTATCAGGTAAAGTTCTAATTTTTCAAGTTGCATATTTGATGTGTAAAGTAAAGGAAAGCAAGAAGTGTTTCCTTAATGATGCTTTGGAAAATATGTCAGGATGAGTTGTTGTGGGGTGCTACTTGGCTTCACAAAGCTACTAAGAACCCAATGTACCTAAACTACATTAAGGTTAATGGACATACCCTTGGGGCTGCAGATTCTGACAACACCTTTGGATGGGATAACAAGCATGTTGGAGCAAGGATACTGCTCTCTAAGGTCTAAAATGTCTCTCTTTTCATCTGATTATTGTCTTTTGCTGCAGAGCTGGTAACAAAAATATAATGGTTTCCAACTCAACATTTGTGCTCTTGGTTTTAGGAATTTCTTGTTCGGAAGGTGCAAACCCTGCATGACTACAAGGGTCACGCGGACAATTTTATCTGTTCTGTTATCCCTGGCTCCTCTTCTTCCCAATTCACCCCAGGTGAGGTTTCTTTTTCTTTTCTTACTCTTAACTGTGTGGTCTAATGTGTAACTGTTACCTTTTGTTCCTGGTTCTTTAAAAAACTACGCAGGTGGTCTTCTATTCAAGATGGGTGATAGCAACATGCAATATGTCACTTCCACCTCCTTCATACTCTTAGCTTATGCTAAATACTTGACCAAAGCCCATGTGGTTGTGAACTGTGGTGGAACAATGGTAACTCCAAAGAGACTCCGAGCTATAGCCAAAAAACAGGTACAAAAAATTGACACTCAAGTGTTTTATAAAAAATGTGTTTTTTTTTTTTTTCTGATTAATTGATCTTGATTTATTGTTATATTTTAGGTGGATTACTTGCTAGGAGACAACCCCTTGAAGATGTCTTATATGGTGGGGTATGGTCCACGATACCCGCAAAGGATACACCACAGGGGCTCATCGCTGCCGTCTGTTGCTGTTCACCCTGGCAAGATCCAATGCTCAGCAGGATTCAGTGTGATGAACTCACAATCACCCAACCCCAACATTCTAGTGGGTGCCGTCGTTGGAGGGCCAGATCTGCATGATGGGTTCCCAGATGAACGGTCAGATTATGAGCAATCAGAACCGGCTACTTATATTAACGCACCTCTTGTAGGAGCACTTGCTTATCTCGCACACTCCTTTGGCCAACACTAGGAGGGGCCTGTGTCTCTCCAACTTGGGTGCTTCTCTTTTTTTAATTATTAGTATTAATTAACTAGTTTTAGTGGATTGGCTAGTTTTAATTAATTCCTTGGAATTGCATGAGGTAAGGGTGGTAAAGATTGAAGAGTCCCCAACCTTGAACCACACTGTTCAAGGCAAAATAGATAACATAGCCTTATGTTTTACTACTACTAGTTGTATTTTTCCACTTTGTTAGTGTTGGATTTGAGTGGAAAAAGGTTTATGTTTTATTTTGGTTCATTGCACTGATGCTCTTGTGGACGTATACAAGTCCAGTGGTGGTGAAATTATCAAGATTCTCAAGGATTTAAAAAGTAGTAAATACCTAATTTTAGGGTGCGACTGTGTGAGAATTTACATCGAGAGGCGAACTAGAATGAATAATAGTACTTGAGATAGAAGCACGATTTAATTAACAGAATGCCTAATCCTAGAAACTAGGAAATAATCCGTTAATAATCGTACTACTAGTACTAGCCAAGCACTGTGCCAGAGAATGTATAAAAGTAATAAAAGGGACATGTTTTACAGGGTAGTGTCAGTGTGTAATCCGAACAGAGTAATGCTATTTATATAATAATAAAGTATGGCAATAATTTACTCATATTTAGATAGAGATAAAAAGAGAACGAAGAGAAAAAATAAGTACTTGTCACATGATAAAGAAAATAATCAATAAAAAATTTTCGTAAGAATAAACAATTTAATATTTTACCGTATTGCGCGTAACGAGTTTTGACCGTTGAAAGCGCGAGAGGGAGAAAAAAGATTTTGGGCTTTGGTGACATATTATGTACAGAATTGTGGATGATAGGGTAAAAAAAGCTGGCTAGGCCTACCCTTGTATCACATGAATAGCAGTGTAGGAAATAGGAAGTAACAGGCCAGGGGATACATACTAGTCGAAGGGATACCTCCCCAAAGACGGAAAGACATTCCTCCAGCCTGAGTCTGACTGACATAAACGATCAAAAACCGGATAGATGCTTTGGATTGGTTGAGCCACTATTTTGTTCTCTGTTACAAGAATGGATTATTTAATTTATTTGTAGTTAGTACTAATTTGTTTTAAAGTTAAATAAATAATTTTGATAAAGAAGTTTAAATATATTTAATGTTCACACTTAACTTTTTTTTTTTTTTTTATGTGCGTTTGGACTCCAAAGTCCAAACTTCATTTTGTGTTTGGATGTCTTGTCAAAATTAATTTTTAATGAATTGATTTTATAAAATTAATTTTTATTATAATTAATTTTAAAACAATATGATTTATGTTTCAATTTTTTATTATAAAATTAAGCTAAAAATAAAATTCAATATAAAATTTTAGATCTTAACATGAAATCTACTCAAAAATGTTTCAATCAAGAATCAATTTTAAACTTAAAATTTATTTTAAACTCAAAATTAAATTTAAATTCTTTTCTAATATGCAACCAAATATATAAAAATGTCTCCAAAGTAAATTTTGGACTCAATCAATTTCTCAACCTAAAATTAAACACAGTTCGATCTTGAATGATTCAAACATGATTAAAGTAAAACTAAACACAACTCGATCTTGAATGATTCAAACATGATTAAAGTGATACATGTTTGAGTTTCACAAGAATTAAGGATTTCGTGTCCTTTAATAAAGTGGTGCAATCAAACAAGGGATAAATTCATATCCAAACTTTTCCCTTTCCCCTTCTTAAAAAAAATACCAAAAGTAAAACTCAATTAAAGACTTACAGGACTAATACACTATACACGTACCAAAATGGAGCCAGTTCTACTTCTATCCGATAATATGGTATTTATAAAATAATATTATAGTAACTTTTTTTTGTAAAGAAATAAGATATTATTAGTATATGACTTCTTATATTTTATGACATTAATTCATGATAAAAGTGTTATTTTCAAACTTAAAAATTCAAGGCCATTTAGCAAGTGTTACACCTAACCCAACAGTGGGTAGGCTAGACCGTCTCATCATATACATTAACATTATACAGTTCCACAATACAGATCATTAGGCCATTGATTCATAATGCTTTATTCTTACCCATCAGTAAGGATAACAATCCTCAGTCACAGGTAATTTCCAGGTCTAGATCATTGATGACTACTAATCAAACGAAACCAAGAGACATCCAAATTCAACAACCAGTGCTCGCCATCTATGTCATAATCGAAGTTAACATAGACAAGACAAATCTTCCATGAAACTCCTCTAGGTCGCATCACTAGATTTCAAAACACGAGAAGCAGACTATTATATATACATATATGACTCTTATTATGTCTGCTGTCAAGCCTTTGGTGAAATTATATAACTAGTTAACTTGCATCATCCTTTGCTAGCGGAACAGAATTTGCCTGCAAACAAAGTCGTAGAGCACAAAATTGATGCTATCAAATAAGACATAGAGCAAAACTTTTCAGAATAACTAAGAAGGCACACAAAGGATAGGAGAAAGCTAACAACACAACATACTCTATTATTAGCTTTTAGCGAAAATCACAAATTATTTGTAGGTTTCACTTCTCATTCTATAAACTTATAATTTTGTAGTTTTCAATACATTTTAATCAATTGAGAATTTGTGTGAGAATAAGTGTGTTATAGAGAAGATATTATTACATGATCCAAGACCTCCATGATATGTAACTAAATGTTATTATTTCCTAGTAAATTGAAATTTTTTATTATGCCACATAAAGATTAGCTGGGACCATAGACAAGTGGAGGTGCTAGACCATATAACATCTACTCGAGATTATAAAGTTCATAATCCTGCATGAACAAATATCATGTGACTCACCAAATCACGGAACTTGAGGATATAGAACATCTCGAGATATCGTCGAGTTTCACGCCTGTCTAATTTGGAAACGTATTTCCAGAAACTATAAACTCCCGCCAAAGTCATAAGCCTTTCGGAATAAATCTTCCACGTGTACCTGTGCATTTTGGCTTAGCATTCAGTTTGTCACAAGAAAAGCAACACAGTTTTAACAAGATTACCTACCTTTCATAAATTCTTTGAAGACCACCATCAGATATTTTCTTCCAATGGCTTGGGTCCTCCTTGCTCTTTTGGAAAAATTCAACCAATAGCTCTGAAGCTTGATCAGGGTGATAAGGATCAATGTGGAATCCTGATATACCATGCTCAATGATCTCAGCTGGACCACCATGGCAAGTAGCAAAAGTGGGGAGTCCACAAGTCATGGCCTCCACAACTGTAAGCCCAAAAGCTTCATAGAAAGCAGGCTGCAGCAAGAGAGTAGTAGTTACAAATAATGCCTGAGCATTCAATCAAATAGGAAAGAGATAATATTATAATTATAATACCTGAATGAAAGCACCTTGTGTGTCTGCTATGTAGCGATACAGCTCCCCGTTACGTGCCCTATTTGTTTGGGCAGCAATCCAACGAAAATCACCAGCTAAGTTATACTTTTTCATGAGCTCATGCATCTTCTCAATTTCTGCAATTTCTTCTCTGTCACTGGACTTCTTTACATCAATATAACCAGCTACTATGACAAGGTTGACCAGTTCCCTCAATTTGCTGTTCTTACCAAAGCATTCTACCAATCCAGTTATGTTTTTTACTCTGTCTAGCCTTGCCATGGAGAAAATTATGGGCTTTGACTTGTCTTTCAATGAACCACTGCCACGAAAGAGACGAAGATAAACTCATTAACTGTCATAGTTGCTTTCAACTGACAAATGTGGCATGCATGTTAACAGCTCTTACAAACAGCTTTAGATATTCTATTCCTTATCAGGAATATGCGTGTGGAGGTCAGAGTGAGTTTTCAAACCAGGCATCAGTATTGAAGGAAAAGTGATGACTTGAAAGTGGAAGCTGATAGACTTGTATAAATTGCACGATACATAATAGACAACTAAGTCAACTTTCATTCATATTGAATTATTGACCCTTTAGAACATGGATGATAAGGTAGAATTATCCAATTAATCAGAATATCAATTACTAATGGAGATATGGATTGATGTAGAAGTAAATAACCCAAATTAAGAAGTTCTGCAATTGAAATAGACTCACATGTATTCATCAGTCTGCTCAGGAGCAAATAATAGCTGTTCAATTGAACCATGCAGGGCTGTAAGCCTCTTCTGCTTTTCAGAGTAGGGGAAATATATTGACATATCAGCTCCAGGAGAGACAATATTGAACTTGGGATCAAAAACATCAATGCCATGGACAACCCTATAGAGCCCAGGAAGAGTAAAACCAGTGTGGCTCTCATACTGGCCAACAGTATTTTTCCTGAAAGACAGGTTAAGAAAATGAAATGAGTAACATTAGCATAACTGAAAACCAAGTATATATAGATTACAAGGAAAATGTAGGTTAGCACCAGGGATAGATATGTGAGATGCCTAGATAGGATGCTTAAGCAAGATAGTAACTAGCTCATATGCCTTTCAGAAAAATATCAAGAGACAAAAGAAATGACTAGGTATAGCATCATATAACTGAGTGGTCTTTGGTAAGCCATGAGTCCATGACACTTGCTGTCACCACGCATAATTTAGGAATCTTGAGAAAACAAGTTATGTTACACCAAACACGGGATAAGTCTCTCAGTACAGTCACAGGATGCCTACACATGTAATGCCAAATGGCTATGCAAGGTTCAATGAAAAGAAGCCAATAACAGTTAAAATAAGCATGGGGATGTGCCATTTGGGAGCATATGTTTGTTAAACAAAAGGAAATCATTTGTATCATAATTTTATCTGCAAAATAAATAGTCGGAGTGGAGCTTGTAAAAGAAATGAAAGTTATATAACAAGCCAGATTATAAAACAATTAACATTGTCACAGATCATGAAGTAAACCATATATCATGAAAACGGTACTTACGTTCCTGCAATCTCCTGGTATGTACTGGTGATGATAAAATCAGCATTATTCATGGCTATTAGGTCAGCAGTAAATTGGCATGAAAAGTGATATTTATCCTCAAATTTCTTCCAATATAAATCTGAATCTGGATATTTTGTCTTCTCAAGTGCATGTGCGATTGTGCACTACACATATGAACATTCAAATTGATTTAAGTTGAATTCTCAGCTGTAGATAACATAAGCTTTCACATTTTGTAAGGCAAAGTAAGATTATAAAGAAGAGGGACAAGAACCTGTGTAACTCCCATTTTATAAGCCAATAAAGATGCAACAAGATTCCCATCACTGTAGTTTCCAATGATGAAATCAGGATACCCTTGTAACTCAGCAGCAATTTCACTGGCAACATCCTGTTGACATACATAACCATCAATATTAAATGAAATGCTAGCTCATTGCAGTATATATGGTGAATTACTAGATTCTTTAAACTAAGATAAGAAATCGTTTAAATCCTCATAATGATTCCTGATCAGGTGAACATTTCAAGCAATACATGTTGATGGATGACATTTACCTCTGCATAAGTCTCTAGGTAAGGCCACACATCAAACCTTGAGATCCATTTACGGAGAGTTCCTGACTCTGATCTGAATGGAACTCTCAAAATATGAGTATGGTCAGTACCACTGACTCTTTCTAGCCGCTGGTTGCATGTTGTCCCCTTTGCATCAGGTATTAACCTGGTAACCTTCAGAACAGAAGAGAATTTTAATTTCACTTGAACTGAAAAAACAATCAAATACAACAGCCATATCAATATGAAGAACCTGACCCAAAAAGTTACACTTACAATTAGAATTCTTGGAGTGAAATCAAGTCCCTGTTTCTTGATCCGAAGAAGCATCTCATTTTCAAGGGCACGCACTTGATCTAGTATATAAACAACCTGCATATAAAACCTTTCATGTATGACGGTACCCATACATATGATATATAACTCAAACAATGCAAGATAAAAAGATAGAAACAACTAAGGGAAAAAAGGACTAGAAAGAGGGGGCAGTGAACAACATATGCATGTCCAGCTCAACTATTCTTTTCGGTATATGACAAAGGAGATACCTGCCCACCAGTGTCAGGCAAACCCAAGACATTGGCTTGTCCAAAGTAGCCATGAGGAGATAATATAACAACATTGAATACCATTGGCACTCTCCCAAGAAAAGTCTCTAGTGTAGAAGGATCAGGAGCCTGAAGAATATCCAGTAGCAGATGCATCATTTCCAATACCCGTT
>PYAF01004467.1:205032-222067 GCA_007407185.1 Glycine tomentella
CATTGGCTTGTCCAAAGTAGCCATGAGGAGATAATATAACAACATTGAATACCATTGGCACTCTCCCAAGAAAAGTCTCTAGTGTAGAAGGATCAGGAGCCTGAAGAATATCCAGTAGCAGATGCATCATTTCCAATACCCGTTCAGCAGTATCACCCCAACCTCTCTCAAAACCCATTCCTTGCAATCTACATTCAGAAAAGAGTCAAAGGAAAAAAAAATTAAACTAAAATGTCCTACAAAATTCTCACATCATTCGTACTGCAAAGTGAAGATATTTAAACCCATTATCAAACAGAAACTTACACATATTCAAACTCTGAATAGAGTGTATCATGTGCAAGCTTAGAAAGATAATCCTCAGCCTTGGCCAATGCAGACTGAAGTTTGGAAATGGTTTGTATTCTATCATTTAACATCAGAGCCTGCAACATGGATAACAAAGGAGAGAAAATTTTCAAAATCTATAGATTCCTCGTACCAAAAAAAAAAATTCAAATATGACATTGAGCACTAAGTTTAAGAGGATATATCTTTCAGAGAGGAAGGGAGGGAAAGACAAATTCAGGGCCAAGTTTCATTTTTTAAACTATAGATGTTGTCATGTAATATAATCACTTTATTAGAAGTGCATAACACAGCATACTCACATGGCCCTTGTATTTGTGAGCTCGGAGGAAATCAAGCAAGGGCTGCAAGGAATCCTTGTTGCGAAACATAACTGATGAAAGGTGGCGATTGAGAAATTGGACACCATTGCCAATGGATGCTGAGCGAGTTGGACGAGGAAATGTGGCATTAAATGGCTCAAAATCAAGCTCCAATACAAAATTGTCATTAGTCCTAAAGCACAGTGCAAAACAGAAACAGTCACACTAAGTTACAGTCCAAGTGCAGATGTTATTTCTTATGACAAAAGCTACGGAGTATATTTCTTACTTTCCATCTACAAGTTCTTCCTTGAAGCTGAGATATTCAGAAACGCTTAATTGCTCCACGCTGAGCTCAGAGACATTAACACGGACATATTCCCAAACACCAGGTCTTGGACGAACTGCTACTGCCACAAAAGGAGGCAAAACTATGGCTTCCTGTCACAAAAATAATCCTACACATTTTCATACCATATCTTAAATCTTCCAATGTGATCGTGAAGTAACTTTCCCGAATATGACAGTTACAATAAGGCCAAAGTTGGATGAAAATTTTCAATTAATGACGGCAAGCAACAAATTATTCAATTATATTATTTATTTATATATATATATATATATATATATATATATATTATCAGGTGAAACTGTACTTAGACCTCACTAAATAAACTGGACACACTTTCTAAAAATGGTCCCTACATGAGAATTTACCAAATACTAACTAAAGCGAATTTATGGTAGGGCAGCAAGTGACCTTTGCAGACTTGACAATTTCACCAAAGGGACCATTTTTAAGATCCACCGTTGCTTGATCATCGCCAGGGATGTTGTCAAGTTCATCAATCAAATTATGGGGTTGCAAAATCCCTTTCCCCTGAGCCACATACCTTCAAACAGAATAACAAGTATTCATCCACCAACACTTCATAGAAAGACATAGTGAAACAGAGAAAGATGCACATGTGCATGTGCATCAAATATGAAAAAAAATATATTAATTATTAATTAATAAAGAAAAAAGTGGGGTTGATGAAGAAGTAGAATTACCTGGAGAGGAGAGAAATGAGTTCGTTACGGTGAGCAGAGAGAGTGTCTTCAACTCGGTCTCTGATACTGGGAATCCGACCAAGCTTTGGTTGCGTAGACATAACGATCACTATGTTTATATGTTTGTTAAGTTCTTCTTAATTTGCTGCAAAAACTGTCAGAGTGAATTTGGAGTTTGCAAGTGGAAAAAAGCATAAGAGTTTGTGACGTGTTGTGCAGATCATAAGAGCTGAGTTTATATAGTACAGAGAAAAACAGGGAAGATGGTATACGTGGTGATCATTCATTATTTTCCTCTTCATATTATTGTCGTTTGTGGTTCGTTTGGTAAGAAAGAAAATAAAAAAAAATTAATTAATTATTTTTATTTATTTGAAAAGAAAATAAATTAAATTAAATATAAAATTTAAATTTTTTCTACTTCTCATTTTATTTCTAATTCAAATTTTTTTAAAAAAATTCTTTCCTATTTTCCTTCAATCCAACTAAATATAACATTAATGAATAGAATTTATATTTATGTCCTTATTATTTAATAAAAAAATTAATATTTATATAATAGTAACTAGTAGTGTTGGACCCCATTTTTTTATTTTACTTCTTTCATGAGATGTTACATCAAACTAAAAGTTAAAGACGTAGAAAAAACTCTAACTCGAAAGATGCTTTAAATTTAAAACTCAAATTTGGAGTTATAAGAAAAATAAAACACAAATTATTTGATAGTTTTAATTTAAAAGTTTTTTTTTTAAGTAGAAGTAGAAGCTTGTGTTTCATTCTTTTTTCCATGTATAAGAATTAAAAACAAAGAATGTATAATAATATAAACACATTATTTAATCAACTAAATTACATCTCATTGACCTATGTTTCACTGTTAAACATTCGCAGGATGAAAATTAAAGAGCAGAGTATGCAATTAATTTTAAAAGTTACTTTAGTTAAAAAGAATTAAAAGAAACCATATTTGATAGTTAATTAATTGCATTGTTTTGTGATCGAAGGAAACAGAAATGTCGATAACATATTTATCAACACATTGCCTTGTATACTATAAACTTAACATATATAATTTAAAATACGAGTTCATTTAAAAATAATATTGCCTTGTATTTTTAACGTGTAATGATATTTAAGAAGTGTTGATGACTAAAACTATTGGAACCTTTAAAATAATGAATACGACTCATTAAATAAAGTGCAAAACTTACACAAATTTTTTTGTAGTCACATGTATCGATGTTTATTGTGTTTACCAGTAATTAATTTTTTTAGAATTTAATTTAATTATAAAGAATGTTCTTAACTCTTATTTTTCATCCACATATCGCAAAATTCGAATTGAGATTTTGCTTAAGAAAATTAAGTTTATTTTCATTCTTAAATTAATAACTTAATTATATATATATATATATATATATATATATATATATATATATAAAGTTTACTCGTATACTATAAATTAAAATATACAGTTTAAAAACTGAGATGTTCGCACTCCTCAATTTTTTTAATTAGACATTTTAATATCATCTTTTGTATCTCCTTTAAAGGTGCATTTATGCAACTAGCAGCAAGAATATTCTATCAGGCATCTCAAATTTTTCCTCTCATAATCGCTTACCCTTTGATTCTGTCATGTTTTATCTTTAACTCCAAATTAAACTTTAATAATTTTTTTAAATTTTCAATTATTAAAAATAACTTAATATCATAATTTAAATTATTTATTATAAATAAAAATATCATTTACTTAGTTAAAATGTTTATTTATAATAAATTTCAATTATATAAAATAAATATTTATTTTATATAATATACGGACTAAAATTCAAATTATGTAATAAATTTTAAGCCTACTAAAAATCCTTTTAAAAATATATTTTTATTTACGTGTTTAAAAGAAGTCTCTTTATTTTGTATCTATTAATAAGGTCATATAACTCAAAGATAAATGGATAATCCTAGGAAGGGGGATCAGGGTTATTCCGTATGACAATATTCAACTTCAAATAGAGACAGATACACATTAAGTCATCAACCTACCCCAATAAATAGGCAGACATTCATGAATCTATCTCTATAAGTTCTTTAACCATATTTTTTGTTTAGCATCACGAATTATCCAATAAACAATTTCAAAAGTAAAACTAAAAGGCCACACCTTATCCTAAACTTTTTATAAAACCTTGTGCTTGTCCCTACGGTGTATTGATTAATGATTACCAAAGGAATCAGCTGATTAGGTTTGTGGCTAGCACCGAAAAATTGACTTGTTTTCGCCTTCTTTATCCAATTATATTATATTGAACTCGACACTACTGCTATTATTTACTCTGATATGATGTGCTTGTTTCTGGTATATGCCCAACGATCTTATCCATTTGCTTTGGTATATGCCCAATTGCCCATGGTTCTATCAGCTTGGATATTCTGTGTGCCATAATTGTACGACGAACTACTGTTTCTGAGATAAACAACACACTCATGCTCTGGGATTTTACTAGAGGGCATTTTAAAATTTCGGGTTAAATATAATTTAGTACTACACGGGTAGCGGATTTCCAAATTAGTTCATATACATTAAAAATTGTTAAATCGATTCCTATGCGCGTCAATGTTACTATTTTAGTTCCTGTCATTGTTAATTTAATCTTTTTAAGTTCATTATAAAACTAACAAATTTAAGTTGTATTTGGTCAGTATTATAAAAAATGGTTTGAGAAAATATCTTTATTTTATTTTATTGTTAATTATAAAATGTTTTCATTTTATTTTAAAATAATGTATAAAGAAACAGTAAAAAACTGTATTGTTTTTATATAAGAAAACTTAAAACAAAAAATTAAATATAAATTATGTGATATTTTTGTAATAAAAAAAAAACATTTGCAAACTAAATACCGCCTTAAACAGTCAACTCTGGTACTTTTTTTTTTCAGAAAACTCTTCCTATTTAGTTATTCTTCAGAGAAAAATTAATTTAAACAATTTTTTTTGTTCAGCAACACCTATATACTCACTTTAAAAAATAAATGCTAATCCAAGTAATAAGAATTACATATTGAAAAACCTAACAAAATTCGATGTCTAGTGTTACGCTATTGTAATTTTTAAGGCATAATAATCGTCAAAAATAACTTCATAATAATGCAACGAAAAAGATCTTTATCCGTACTAATTATAATCATGACACTAAAAAAAACAAAAGAATCGCTTCACATCTAATCTAATTTGTCCACGTTAGGGAAATCGTATCCAAATTATTTTGCCATATGGTCTCTATTGAACGTGTGGCTTTTTGTTTATGCCGTTCATTTTTTGCCTTTCAGACCAAAAAATTCGAGGGAGTCTAGCACGAAATCGTTGTTTCAGACCAAAAAAAATTCCTCAGTCCCCTCTTTCTACAAGCAAGTCCATTTTTTCGGAAGCATCACACTCCTTTGGCCGAGATACTAAAGTGATGCCTTCTTATTAATTCGTCTCGTGTGCTTCGCCTAGGCAACTTCATGCAAAACAACACAAGGCTTGCCACTAATCAACGCAGAATACGACACACCTGATACGAAAACAACACAAGGATGGGAGTAGCCCACGATGACAAAAAAAAAAAAAAAAAAGGACGCGTGTCTTCTTCCCAGTGCAGATTTTTTTTCCAATAATAATAATAATAATAGAAACACTGGTTCAGACACAAATTGCCAAGTAGCAGTAGCAGGTTGATTCGGAGTCATGACAGTTCGTGAGTTTTCCAGACAGATCGATGGGACCAGCTTGAGTTGTGCAACTATATTTTATTCGTGAATGTCTTATATTTTTTTTTAAGTTTTGATATTTTAGCCACTTAACAGAATAAGTGCGTGTTTGGCGTGGTGGTGCGGTGAATCATAATCGTGGTCAAAGCCATGGCTGTAAAGCAACACTGAGCTGTTTCAATTTTTTCATGGTTTCACCACGGTTTTGGTTGTCCACGGCGATTTCACCGCCAAACCAAACACCCTCTAAGTTGACTATGCATATCATCAATTTTCCCCACCTCAATTTCAATATTTGATCAAACTAATTTATAAGTTACTCATATAATTTATATGCTACCAAATAGCCTTACCAACAACCACATGGTTTGAATTTTGTATCTTGAGGAGTTATCATCTTATATGCATATCAATCTTTATTTTATACTATCTAATAGTTTTTATTAAATAATTTTCTGTTAAAAAATATATTTTTTATTATATAATTGTCTGTACAAATATTTATATTAATTTAATATGTCGTTAGCATACATTAAAATTTAAATGATATTTAATTTTCGGAGCACCTGAAAGATATATAATTTCCAAACCAAGCGTCGCTGTGCAACAACTGGAGTGATGGATACCAAAGTGAAATGTCACGAAACTTTTGTTGAGTCATCGGTAGTTTCACGGGGTGACCTATTGCCCAAAAGTTAGTGGGTTCTTTGCTCGGCACAAGTATGACAATTACTTTCTGCACCCCTCTTTTGCTTCCTACACCCAAAGAATATTTGAAAGGACAACAATACCCTCTAATGATTTTAGTTACCAACACCCCATGAACCCTAAGCAACCCTCATCCCTTCTCCCTTCTCCTTCCTCAACGACACTTCCCTTTTCCCCTTCCCCGTTGTCATTCAATGTTAGATCTAAAGCTCAACTTTGAATACCTCAAAAAGGCCACAATGGAGTCACAAGCAAGAGGTATATCTTTGTATCCTCCATTTCATTTTTCCTTTGGATCTGGCTTTAATGGTTGTTATTCTTGAATAGCAATTCCATAATTTGAATTTTGCATTATGGAACAACTATTCTGTACAATTTTTTAGATTTTCATATCATTCCATAATAGCTTTTTTGGAAGCATATTGGTTCTTAAAATATATTCTACAATAGTTGTTCTTAAATGCAAAATTAAAATTTCAGAATGGTTATTATGTAATAGTTTTATGGAATTACTATATGCTTTGGGAAAGACTTTTTTGGAGACAAAAATTCGGTGATTTTGGTTTAGTGAAGCTTTGTGTGCATGATGTGAAAGGGGAAGCCTACAACAAGTTCTAATGTGTACATGTTTATGGCTTTGTTATTGGAGGTGGTGTGTAGGAGGAGGTTGATTAAGGTGAAGGCTTGGAGGAGCTTGTGTTGGTGAGGTGGGTGTAGGAGTGATGGCACACAACAGAGAGAAAAGGGAAAAAGGGTTGTTGTCGCTTCAAAGGGGAAGGTAAATGAGATGCGCATTAGGGTTACAAGATGGGGAATGGGATGCTGGGTAACAAGAAGTGTATTATTGTCCTCTATAGGATGCATGAAGCAAAAATGGGATGCACAAAATCTTCCTCAGGTAAGTGTGACGACTCTCCACCTGCTCGATTGTCCTCCGCCACCCTCCACTGTGTCGTAGATCTAAAGCTTCTCGTATTGGCTATTCTATAATAGGAAAAAAACAATGCAAGAGTTGTTATTCTAGAGGGGTGTATATGTATTTTTAGAACAATTATTTCATATTAGAATAACTTATTTTCAAAAAACTCTATTTTGGAAGGAAATTTTTTTTATTTCATAATAGTTGTTTCAAAATACATATACACTTTTGGAATAGTTATTCCATAATGGAAAAAATCTCATTCCAAAATAGTTTTTCTGGAAAAAAATTATATTTCAAAATAGTTGTTCTAGAAGTGTATATGTATTTTGATGAGGTTGAGGTGAATGACTTTAGAAAGAATAGTTTTGAGATATTTTAAAATTGGGATGTACAAGATTCAAATGTCGCAAATATATTCCTAAACGTTGGGCCTCCGTGAACAAAATATTTTTTAAAAGATTATACTATTTGACAATTGGATTTTTTATTTAAATATTTAATAAATATATTTTAAAACAAGAGAAAGGGAGGAAGACAAATATATATTTTTCAATGATAACTATAGTTGTGGAGCATCTGGCATGACAAATATTATTTTTTACAAGTAAAAGGATGATAATATATTTATATAACAACAATGAAAACTTACATTAACTTATTATTTTCTATTTTTAAAATTAGAAAATGTTTATTAAAAAAATACACTACTCTACAAAACCCAACTCCTAGGCATAGCCTAAAACAAATTGAGTCATTTCTCTCATTCCATCTATCATGTGTAGTAACTCGTTCATAGCATCATGTATTTTTTCTTATCTAACTACAAGTATTTTTTATACCAAACAATTTTGTTTTAATCGGAGTATTTTTATTTCTCACCTTTTTTTTCCTACTTAAATATACTTGTATATATTTCTAAATATGATTTTATTTTAAATATGTTTAATTAATTCATTTTTTTTCTTTGAACCCTAGGCTTCATTTCCTTGTGACTTGACTTCTGACCAAACACATTGTTCATCAAACTAAATGCAGAGGGCCAAAGGTTAGAGAAATGAGATTTCATGAACAATTTTGGAAAGACACTTAGGTGGCATTGCAATCTCTGACTTGACTTCTACCAAACACATTGTTCATCAAACTAAATGCAGAGGGCCAAAGGTTAGAGAAATGAGATTTCATGAACAATTTTGGAAAGACACTTAGGTGGCATTGCAATCTCTAAAAAATTTGCCATTCTTTATAACTTTTTTTTTGTAAGCAAACTAGTATCAATTATCTATTAATGATTGTTGTTCATGCTTAAAAGTGATCTAATACTTTTTTCCTTAGTCGCATTTTTTTTTCATATACTTCCTATTCAAATGTTAGATATGATGTTTGTTCAAAAGGTGAGATACTTACAAAAAAGACATTATAAATGTTCAAGTAAGACTTTGACTTTGAACAATAAATAAGGATAATAAATATACAAATGATTAGTATCTTTATCTCGAGAATCTCATTTTTATTTATACCAACCTTTTTTAGACCTTGAATCTTAGACTTTCTTGTAGTGATTGTCATTTAGATAATTAGACTTTAAGCATAATTAAGGGACTTAATTTTTCTTGTCTCTTACCAAGGACATTTTTTACTTATAAAGGGCTGAAGCTACCTAGCCAAGTACCTATTTAGTATAGTTATCATTTTTAGTTTTTTTAATAACACCATTTTAGTATTAAAAAAAATAATATTAACTAACTTTTTATTTCAACAAAATATCAATACTTTTATTATTCTAGTTTTACCTTCTAATAAATACTACTCCTGGTAATACTATTGCCTTGGAGTAATTATTTTAATATTTTTTTCTTTATAATCAATTAATTGTTTCTATCTATTAACCTAAATACTAAACAAATAGATTATGTTATTGAATATTTAATAATCATTCAATTTTGTTGATAAGAAAAATATTACCAATACACCATTTGGAACATTTTTTAGAATACACTATTTTTTATTGGTTGTCTTTTTTAAAAATTACAAAAGATGGTAGGTCCTACATGATATTTAATGACTCCCTCTCTCATAATTTTGTAATTTTTAATAAATTTTAATCAATAATAAGATATGTTATTAATTTTTTTCTTGTTGATAAACTCAAAAAACTTAAATTCCAATAAACTTATAATATATTTAGTTTAGAAGATAAAAATAAAAAATAAAATATTTTTTTGAATTAAAATAAAACATAAAAAATGTGAAATTCAAATAAAATCCACATGATTTCTTCTTTAATCCTCATACAACGAAAATAAGTATTTGCAATTTCTTCCCTTTAAATATAAAAAAGGAAAATAATATTATGTGTAAAAAAGAGAAAGAGAAAGAGAAAAATATCTTTACAAAACGGTATTTGTGTGGCCTCAGCTAAACTCGATATCCCCTCGTAGCTGTGTTTGTTGTCGCTCGCTCGCTCTTGTTTCATTTCATTTCTTCATTTGCACAGCACAACCACTCTCACTCCCCAATTCCGATTCCCTCTTAATCCAAAACTTCAATGACCTCATAATTCGCTCGCTGCTTCCGATTCCGCACGCTTCAGGGATTCAAGATTCAATGAGATTGCTTTCTTCCAATAAAACATGGCCTCTGCATCCTCCTTATCAGGTACGTCTACTAAACCTTCATCTCCACGCACGTGCCTTCGTTGCCCTATAAGACTGCAAACCAACTCTCAACTAATTCGCCTAATGCCTATGTTCCACTCTCAATTAACGCTTTAGATTCTTTTCTCCCTACGCGAATTCACGCGCCACCAACCGCCGAATGTTGATTTTTTCTACTGAATGTTGTTTATGTCGTTTGGTTCATTCGCTGTTGTCGTTTCCTTTGAGTGGAAGAGTCTTGCTAGTGTGGTTTTCTGAGTGAAGGTGTGAATGTGATGCTGCAGTTTCTCTAGAATGCGTTAACGCCTGCAAGCTGTGGAGAGGGGATGGAAATGGAAGATTCGACTGTAGTCTTCTGTCGTGCGCGTGGAAAGCTCCGAGGGCTCTCACCGGGTTCCTTGCCAGCACTGCTCATCCTCATCAGTGTTCGGACTTGTCGAATGGGCGTAATGGACGAAGGAACCGGTATAATTTTGTAAGTTTTTTATGTTTTCCTCTGCCTTTCGAAGTATAAGTACTTTCAATTTTTGACTTACATTTGGCCATTAGGGATGCTGGTTATTGGTATGAGAGTAATTGGTTGATCATTTTCATTTCTGTTCATATTGAATCAATGTGGTTGCAATGGCTGTTTTGATTACTAATTAGGTTACCTGTTAATCTTGCGAAATTGACAGGGGTGTGAAGCCTTTAGTGTAGGTGGTTCATGTCATGATGAACCACTTGATATCTTACTTTTTGAAGGATACTCTAGATTTATCTCGTGTCAAAATGCTCCTAGGAGATGGCAATTATGTTGTTCTTTGGCCTTGGACACTGTCACTGAGTTTTCCGCAGAACGTTTGTGGGAGGTACAGTCATGAATTTTATGGAATCATGCCTATTGTTGATTATAATTCTGTGAATGGGGACATCCTCTTTGCTAGTGTCTGAGTCGTACTGTATTATCTATCATATGATGCCTCAGGATCTTAAACCTGCTATCTCGTACCTGTCACCTAAAGAACTGGAGTTAGTCTACAATGCTTTTATGGTGAGTTGATTACCTCAAGAAGCAATCTTGGCATGCACTTTCTGGCAAAATCATCTCTTCAACATAGTAGGATTTACTTATTTATTTTGTTTTGTTTCTGTTTTATTCATGGTTGTTACAGTTGGCATTTAAAGCTCATGATGGTCAGAAAAGACGCAGTGGTGAACCCTTCATCATTCACCCAGTTGAGGTTGCACGCATTCTGGGAGAACTTGTGAGTCATGAAAAAATGCTTCCCTTTTGCCAAATTTACTTAATTAGTGTGTATAACAAGTCTATATTTATGACGGATCAACCATTTGTCTAGGAACTTGACTGGGAGTCAATCGCTGCTGGATTACTTCATGATACAGTTGAGGATACAAATGTTGTTACTTTTGAGAGGATAGAGGAGGAATTTGGTGCTACTGTGCGGCACATTGTGGAAGGAGAGACCAAGGTACTTATTATTCTTGAATCTTGATCGAAAAGCATTACTGTAAATCTAATAGCATTAGTTCCATATTCATAAACTTACCAAATAAATTTGACGCATGTTACATTCTAAATCCTAACTAGGTATCGAAACTGGGAAAGTTGAAGTACAAGAATGAAAATGATTCCGTGCAAGATGTGAAAGCAGAAGATCTTCGGCAAATGTTTCTAGCTATGACAGAGGAGGTGACCTCTTTTTCATAATAGATTCTTCTCTATTCCCATTCCCATTCCCAATGCATTCTTTGTTGAAAGCAGTTTGAGAACTAATAAATGTCTCATTTCAGGTTCGTGTTATAATTGTCAAATTGGCAGATAGGTTGCATAACATGCGCACACTATCACATATGCCTCCACATAAACAGGTTAGGACTGCTGATTTGAATAATAACTGGTGACCATTTTCTGTTCTGCCCAAAGGAAGGAAACTATTATGGCCATGCTGTCCTTTTACTATGAGATAATAGAAAAAAGGGAATGGATCTTCTCATGTAATTTAGTTGATTTGTCTCTACAAAACATTAAATAGGTGGGTCCCTATCAAAATGTGAGTTGTAACTGTCTATAATGAGAGATAGGTGCAATTTTTAGATGAAAATCTAACTTGAAAAGTTACACTCCCATACCAAAAGGACTATGCAATCAAGTAAAGTTAGGGTTTTCATAGAAATATGGCTTATTAGCAAAATGAATCTGACTCTGAAACTGAGATGCATAAATCCATTTAGTCCAATCTTGTTAATTTTCAATGTCTCGAAACTAAAAAGTAAATTTCATTGTTCATGAAGAACTATCTTTTTCTGAGTGGCCTTTACTACACTCTGTTGTCATTGAATTTTCTAAAAGGGTGACATAATGTGAATGGTACTGAATACACCCAATGCATTTATGTCTTAAATGTTATAGCAATATCATCATTTTTTTACTGGATTCCTTATAGGCAGCTATAAGACTCACACTTGGGCCTAGGGTGGTTGTTAGGTAAGGCCCTCCCCAGGGCAATGGGTCAATAGTTGCAGGACTTAAAACCCTGACATTGTGGGTAGAGTTTGCCTGGGGTCATAGTCCACTTTTACTGAAAGCAACCATTATTGGTTATAGACTTATAGTAGTATTGTTGTTTTATCTTGTTAGATGTTATATCAAATGGATTGAATGTATGATAAGCATAGCTCCTAAATCTTGTTCCTAACATTTAATATTAATATATTTGTACAGACTAGCATTGCGATGGAGACATTGCAGGTGTTTGCTCCTTTGGCAAAGTTGCTTGGGATGTATCAAATTAAGGTATCCTATAGTTAATAAATCATTAAGGACTAGCATTCATGTTTTTTATCCTGTAATGCCATGAGTCCACATATTTAGAGTAGAACTCAGGATTGAAATACTTTGTGAATTTTATAGTAATATACCTATATTTCATCCCATGAGGGAAATTTAATATATCATGACTAATAGTTCTTTTTTGAGGATGCAGTCAGAACTAGAAAATCTATCGTTTATGTACACAAATGCGGAAGACTATGCTAAGGTGAAGAGAAGAGTAGCAGAGCTATACAAAGAACATGAGAAAGAACTTCTGGAGGTAATGCTGGTCTGTCTATCTTAAATTGGTGTTTGCATAAACAAGTAGAAAAATTATAACTGTTTGCCATCTTTCTATATGTCCATTTATTGAACCTTTTCTTCCAGATGATAATGTGCCACTGTAGTCCTTTGATTAAGCTTCTTTGTTCTCCCTTTCTTGATAGGCAAACAAAATGTTGATGAAGAAAATCCAAGATGATCAATTCTTAGACCTTCTAACTGTTAAAACGAAAGTTCGTGCTGTATGTAAAGAGCCTTACAGGTTAAGCCCCAAATCTCAATGTCAATGCTATCATTTTGTTTATCCAACTGTTCATGTTGGTTGATGTGTTTGACATCATGTACATTTTACATGTCATAGTTTTTCTATTCTATATATCAGTTAAGGTTTTTCTAAATACTTGATGCATACATTGTTTTGTAATTTGAGGTGCTTTTCTGGCAATTCATTAAGAAATATCGCTGATCATTTGCAGTATCTATAAAGCTGTTCTCAAATCAAAAAGTTCAATCAGTGAGATTAACCAAATTGCACAGGTTTGCTTTGATATATACCTTGGAATGCTTAATGTGTTATTAAGATTTTGGATGAATTTTTAAGTTTGTATGTTGAAAACCAACTGTTTATTGTAACCAGCTTCGCATTATTATTAAACCAAAGCAATGCATTGGGGTTGGGCCTTTATGCAACCCACAGCAGGTAACTACTTATCATGGTCACAGTTATGATTGTTTTTCTCCCCTTTTTACTTGGTATATCACAAGACATTTCTCTCTTGTGTTTTCTGCAGATTTGCTATCATGTTCTGGGGTTGATCCATGGAATCTGGACCCCTATTCCTAGATCTGTACGTATGCTATTTTCTATTATATTTGACAGTCGAAAGTGTTACTTTTAAGAGACATAAATTTTCATTGACTGGTGAGGAATATTTGATTTGTTTTGTTGTAGGTGAAGGATTATATTGCAACCCCTAAACCAAATGGCTACCAGAGTCTTCAGACCACTGTGATTCCATTTTTGTATGAGAGCATGTTTAGGCTAGAAGTCCAGGTATTTTTTTGTTGTTGTTGTCTTTTTTTAAATTTTACTTTTTGCATGTTCCATTTTCACTAACTAATTGTATATATAGAGCCTAGCTGATCCAAATAAAGTTAATCAAAATTTTTCTTATTAGTATGTCATACTCTTTGCAGATTAGAACAGAAGAAATGGATTTGATAGCTGAGAGGGGCATTGCTGCTCATTATAGTGGGAGAGAATTTGTCACAGGGTTGGTTGGAAGTGCAACACCAAGTAGTAAAAGCTCAAGAGGGAAGACAGTTTGTCTAAACAACGCCAATATTGCCCTGAGGGTATATTATCTGTCCCTGATAGACTATGATAGAAATAATCTTTTAAACTTTAAAAGAGAGATTTTTTGGTGTAGCTGTTACTCAAGTTTGTCGCCATTAGACTATGAATGAAGTATTCCTTTCCTATAGATTGGCTGGCTCAATGCAATTAGAGAGTGGCAAGAAGAGTTTGTTGGCAACATGAGTTCTAGGGAATTTGTCGACACCATTACAAGAGATCTGCTGGGCAGTCGTGTCTTTGTGTTCACACCAAGGGGAGAGGTAAGGATTGGTCTGTCATATACCATGCCTATCTTTTCCCCCTTCAATTAATTGAAGAAGACAATTTTAGAAACATATATTTGAATACTATCTGCCTTTTCTTGATAATTTTTTGTCATATTATATGCAGATTAAGAATCTTCCTCAGGGTGCTACTGTCATTGACTACGCTTATATGATACACACTGAAATAGGCAACAAGATGGTAGCTGCAAAGGTATCACTTGTCACATTTGCATGCTAATAGAATCAAGTGTCAGACGTCAGTCAGAAAAGACACAAAATAAAATGTTTGTATTATTGAAATATTAGAGGCTTATTTGGTGTAAATGCAGGTCAATGGCAATCTTGTTTCTCCTGCTCATGTACTTGCAAATGCAGAAGTTGTAGAGATAATCACATATAATGTCAGTATTTTTCAACTCATCCTTTGTGTCTGCTTTTTTGTATGATAGATTTGATGTAATTGGAAAGTCATTATTTTTTGAAAATATAAATTTACTTTGCAATGGTGATATTAGGAAAATACTATGTTTATTGAATTGTATGATTCACCATCTGCTGTTCTCAAGTGTCAGATTTATTATCTAAGTGTGTGCTATCAAATGTTTTGGTATTAAATACATGTTTACTCAATTTTTTTTTTTTTGTTAGAATATCTCAATATCTTGAGAGTATTTTAGAATATCTTAGCATATCATCATGATATATTTGCAATATCTTATGAAACAATTATTCATCTCATTGAGGAAGCTCTCTTAGAAGTTGTTAAATTTTTTATTATGTTTCCTTATGATTCTCAAATCATTGAGGAATTTTTTATTAGTGGTGTTGTTGCACTAGAGGGCTCAGGCTTGTACATTTAATATCATGCTAATATTTGACTTAATTATCAATATAAATAAGATTATTGGGTTAATATTTTGTTACACACCATTTCACAGCATATTGATATAATCTCCCTTTAGTGAGTATTCCTTTTCTGGATCTTCCTGTCTTAATAAATCATAAAATTTCAACATGTTCCCCCTTCATAATAATTTGTATGTTTCTTCCATGACAATAATAAATTGTTTTTACCCTTTGTTATTTAAGGAGAATGTTTTTGCTTATAGATACATAAATGGTTAGTCACAGTTAACATATATATTTGCCTTTCACTTCGTTGGAGCTCATAATATTAACTTCATTTCCAGGCACTTTCCAGCAAATCAGCTTTTCAGAGGCATAAGCAATGGTTGCAACATGCTAAAACACGTAGTGCAAGACACAAAATAATGAAGGTAGGATTTCATGTGATGGCTTAACTGAAAAAGTTGTGCTGTAAATAAACATTTCATATTTTGTGTAGTTTCTGAGGGAGCAAGCTGCACGCTCTGCTGCTGATATCACTAAGGAAGCAGTCAATGACTTTGTCACTGATTCTGATGGGGATAGTGAATCTGAAGAACTGTCAAAAGGTTCCAGTGGCTCTAAATATACGTGGGGTAAAATGTTTGTGAATGGAGCCGAAATATCAACTTCGGGAAGAAGTGAGACTGTCCTCCAAAGTAACAATGGAAGTGCTTGGATCCCCAAGGTCAATGGAAAACATAATAAGCATGTGCATCATGAAAGTTTGAGCGGCAAAGGGGAGATGTTACTGCAGGGAAACCTTGTCGCAAAGATAATTCAAGTTAACATTCCAAGATATAAGGAAGTCCTGCCAGGTTTAGAAAGCTGGCAAGCCCAGAAAATTGCTTCCTGGCACAATATGGAAGGGCACTCCATCCAATGGTTATCTGTAGTATGTATAGACCGAAAAGGTAAGCTTGCTATTCTGAATAATATTGATTAAATCTGCTCTTGCTTTGGATGTGCAAAATACAAGTGGACATGGTTGATAATTGATAGAGGATATGCTATGCAAGAGTCGGTAATCATAATAATACACCGTCAACATAAGATGCATGTCCTTTACTCCTTGTGGCCTATGAACATTGTGGTAACTGCATTTTTCTGATCTAATGATATAAGAGTAGAGTGATATCTGGGTGAAACCCATTGGAAATCAGAGTTTCGCTTGGATACTTAGTAGTGTTTCATTAAATGCTCTGCGTGATGACTAATCTCTCTGACACAGTAATCAAACGTTATTTCACCATCTTGCTTGATTGTAACCCAGTGAACAATTATTGCAGGCATGATGGCTGAGGTCACTACAGCATTGGCCACTGCAGGCATAGCCATATGTTCTTGTGTGGTGAGTGGTTAAAAATCCAAGCAATTATACACTACAGTACTCAAATAAGACGTCTTGACATTATATTAGTATGTTTCTACTTTTGGCATATCAGTAACCCTTTGACTTATCAAATGAACAGGCTGAGATTGATGGAGGAAGGGGAATGGCTGTTATGGTATTTCATGTAGAAGGAAATTTAGAAAATTTGGTACTGTTTCATGTCTGAAAACGCTTATTGTGATTTGTTTCATCAAATTTGTTCTTTGTCGACTTACATAAATAATATGTTTTTCAGGTCAGTGCTTGCTCTAAAGTAGATCTGATACTGGGTGTTCTGGGATGGTCTACCGGTTGC